>PVKC010024434.1:0-16866 GCA_004027635.1 Crocidura indochinensis | reverse complement strand
GATGAGCTAGACATTCTTTTAAATTATAGATAATTAGTATTAATGAATAATAATTACTTTTTTTAGTCAAAGAAGAATATCTAGGGACTATGGAGATAGCTCAAAGAGCTGGAGAACATGCTTTGTATGTAGAAGATTCAGGTTCAATCCCCTGCACTATATGGTCATCAGAGAACATCTGGAACACCAAATTGGAAATAAATGACAAGGTACAAAAACAAAACAAATTAAAGAATATTTGGCAAGAAATCAATGAAAAAAACCACTATGTTAACTGCAACCATCATCTTTTGGGAAAGATTCATGACTAAAACCTTTATATCACACATGTAGAATTTATGTTTTTCATTAATTCTACAACACAGTAAGGCCTACTCTCTTGTGTTATGAAATAGAACATCTTATTAACATATTTTAAATAATGTCCCTTGAGATAGTTTTTCAAGAAATACAACATGTTGCTCACATTGACTTTTGAATTCATTTTTATATTCATTTGTAGTTTTACTGAAAACTCTAAGGAAGGATTGATTTCCCAATGGCCTGCACAATTGTTCCTGGATAAAACTCATAGACCTTTGGAAGGGCTTTTTGGGCAAAGCTTTCAAAAAGTTGGGTTATTTCTTGTATTTATTGTCTGTGCTGGGAATTGCCTACAATAGCAAAAAGTGTCTATAATTATTACTAAAAGTTGTTTATTGCTTCTACACTACTTCACATACTATTGAAATGATCCCTGAAAGTATAGGTTTTGCTTCTACACTACTTCAATGCACTCAGCTCTAGTTAACTGTATTCTTGCCATTCCTAGAATACAACAAGAATTCGCCTCTTTAGAGTCTTGACACAAATAGTTGTCCTCTCATGTATTTCCTAAAATACGCACATCTCTTATATTCACTCACCCCTCTTTCAGGTCCCTTTAAATGTCATCATCATTTAAGAGGAATTTTCTTGCCTCTCTCATCTAAATTTCTTTTGTTTTGTTTTGTTTTGTTTTGTTTTTGGGCCATACCCAGTGACGCTCAGGGGTTACTCCTGGCTATGCGCTCAGAAGTCGCTCCTGGCTTGGGGGACCATATGGGAAACCGGGGGATCGAACCGGGAGATCGAACCCGGGTCCGTCCTAGGCTAGTGCAGGCAAGGCAGGCACCTTACCTCCAGCACCACTGCCTGGCCCTCATCTAAATTTCTATTACCTCCTATATTGAAGATTTTAACACTCTATATCTTTTAACTTTATATAATTTTAAAGTTGTGCTTTCTATTTTATATAGTTGTTATATAATAGTTTTTCTCCACCAATGGAATTTAAGTTGAATGAGGATTTGGGCTTTGTTTTATTTCTATGGTGACTAACACACAATGGTGCTCATAAAATTAAGTGAGTTAATCAATGACATTGATGATTATTTCAGTTAGGCTCTCTCAAAATAGATAAATTCTCTTTTACTGTCCATCATAAGCTTTGTTCTTGAAGAAAATGAAGATATCTTTCAAAAATTAAGTTACAATTAAAGTGAGATAAATTCTAGACATGGGGAAACTTATCCCAGGTTTATCTTAAAGGAGCAGAAGCCCATATAAAGATGTAAAAATTCAAAATATGTCCAATAATAAAATAGAAATGACTGAGGAAAGTATTAGTAAATGTGTCATTAAAATTACTTTTTGGGGGCCGGAGAGATAGCATGGAGGTAAGGCAAGCGTTTGCCTTTCATGCAGAAGGTCATTGGTTCGAATCCTCGAATCCCATATGGTACTCTGAGCCTGCCAGGAGTGATTTCGGAGAGTGGAGCCAGGAGTAACCCCTAAGCAATGCTGGGTGTGACCCAAAAGCCAAAAAAAAAAATTTACTTTTTTTAAACAGCGTGATTTATAAAGTTGCTCTAATACAATTATTTTTGGCATTCAATGTTTCCATACCAATCCCACCACCTTGTAGCATTCCCTCCACCATTGTTTCTAGTTTCTCATCCACCTCAAGACTGTCTTTTGGCAGATACAAATAATTTACTTAACATTGCTTGTTTACAACTAACTGGTAATAGGATTATTACAAATATGCCATTAAAGGAAAATTCAGAAAAGTCGTCATATTTCACAAAAGGATCATTATGTTTGTTTGAAAGTTTACTAAGCTGTTGCTAGTTTGATGAAAATTTCAGTCTAATTTGGTGCATTTCTCCTGAGATGTCAGTATTGAAAAAATATGGGGGATATTGTGTGGCCAAGTCTGTGACTCCACAGTCCAAGATGGTCAAGGCTCTGTGGAGTTAGGCAGATGAACTGGCATGGAGATAGCTGTGGATTGTGGGAGTGGCTCCTTGGAATTTCAGAAGTATGGAAGTTCAGGGAGAGGTAAACCTCCTTACTTTAGAGGCCCCCCCAAAGATCTCAGGTAGGTCAATTTATAGAAGATATTTTAGAAGCATGCTTCTTGATGAGGCAGCTACAGAGGATACTTAATTGTGCACTAACTGCTAACTGTGGGAGTCCATTTTGGGTCAGGAACAGGTCAGTATTTACTGAAGCTTCTGAAGAGAATGTTTCACTCTGTGGCTTTTTGTTAGATAACAAATGGTAAAAATCATCCCCAAATGTCTAAATGGTTATGTAGACTAAGACCTGTGGTCTGTCCTGAAATTTTCTGTCAACCAGAATATTTTGACATTTTATTGGAAGCACTGGGATTTCTATGGTTCTCTAGACCAAAGAAGTCTCTGAAGTTTAATTTCCTTCTATTTCTGGAACTATCATTTTGAGATTACAGAAATATTCGCTTATGAATTTAGTTTATATTAAGCTTTCGTGAGGACACAATTGGTGGTGTTTGGATGCCACTTCCGATGGTACCCAGAAACCATTCAATGCCAAGACTCCCAAATGCAAAGCACGTGCTCTTCAAATTATGTTCCCAGATCAGTAATATTAATGGTTAATTATTGTCAGAGTATGTTGGTTCATGACAAGCAAACAAATGCTAGTGGCTGAAGAATGAGGTAGGTGATGTGGGTATAATAAGGTAGAATTAGTTCAGAGATTTGGGGACCATCTACTCCACTGATGGCAAGCATTTCCTTGCCTATTTGAATAATCTCTTTCCTTTACAAGTATTTTCCAAACTTGGAACAGTATTAAACATCCAAATATGGTCTCCATTTTCAAAACATTTCCCAGAGATATCCATGGATTGCCTTAGATGAACAATACATGGAAAAGCCTGAACCTCCAACTTTAGGCTTCTGTCCAACTTCCTTCCTTGAACATCCTCTTATTTAAGGGACTGACGTGATTGCCTCTGATTTTCAGCAGGTATGATACTCAAAGGACCTTTGATTCTTGTTCCATTACCAAAGAATAGGAAAGGAAGAAAATTGAAAAGCAACTGATTCTTTTCTGAAACTTGTCTTGAAAAAAAAACACAAAAATATATTTACACTGGGATTTTGTTGTTGTTATTGTTATTTTTGGGTCACACTCTGTGGTGCTTTGAATTTTCTTTTGGATCTGTGCTCAAGGATTATTCTTGGAGATGTTTGGGGGACCTTATGTGATGTTGGATATTGAATCAGAGTGTCACCCATAAGGCAGTGTTTCTACCTGTTGATTATCTCTCCAGACACCACATTGGGTTTTTTTTTTTTTTTAAATATGGAACGCTTCACGAATTTGCGTGTCATCCTTGCGCAGGGGCCATGCTAATCTTCTCTGTATCGTTCCAATTTTAGTATATGTGCTGCCGAAGCGAGCACCACATTGGGGTTTTAAAGTTTTCAGATAGCACAATTTCCAAATGTCATCATGAGGCTGATGTACAATCAATAAAAAGTCCCATATACCAACTGTTTCTGTCTAAGGCAGAACAACTCATGTTCAGCTTAATAGCCTTGAGGTCCTGAGGGATTATCACTAAAAGCACATCAATAATGCCTACTCTTTGGCAGTTATCTAAGTCAGGTAAACAGAATTTTACAGTTTACAGTAATTATCTTTAAAGACTGAACCCAAAAGTCTTTTTTCTGACTGATTATAAAGGTAGCAAGAAATAGACAAGGCAGATTTTTCTTATTTTCTGCTTAGCCAAGGTTTTTTTTTTTTTTTTTTTTTGATTTGGAATTGTATACCCAATGTCTCTATCATTCAGAAAGAAAATCCCAGAGGTATTTGGAAGAATTTCCATCATATTTTAATTCTCCAACCGTAAAAAAAAAAAAAAAAAAAACAAAACCATCTCAAGGTAGCTGAGGATGCAGTACTTTTGGATTCTGCTGAGCCCCCAGATAGAAGATGTTGCGAGCAGTTCACCATGGCCCACAGGAAGCTGCCACTAGGGGCACAGCAGGCACCCATGATGCATTCCTCTTGATCTTTGGTGTTACTGGGCAACCCTTGGACATAATAGAAGTAGTCACATATAAGGCAGCCACACAGGAGCAAGGAAACACCTGGTTAACTTGGAACACTAACAATCCTTGATTTCTAATACCAGTTCTACTTTTAAGTAAGGCACTAGTCATTGATGCAGGAACTCTCAAATCTTTACCAGCCTTGTTCAGGTTCCTGCCTGGGTCAATAACTAGTGGGTCTATAATTCACAAGGTTGGCACCAGAGTTCTGGCTGCGACCAGCTCTAGGGCATAATTTATGCCCATAACCTTTCCCTGGGGGTGAGCTTTAAGTCTGACTATAGGTGAGAGCACAATTGGTCTCTACTTCCCTCACTCTTACTCCGCAAGCCACTGTCTTAATAAATCTCTGGAACACAAATTTGTGTTTCAGGATATACTCCTAGGAAACTTGATCCGAGACAACCTTTATTTACTGGGAATTCTTTGAGTTATTTTAGGACAAATAAAAAAATTTGATACATAGATCCAATGAAGGAAACTCTAAAATCTGCCTCCTGTGCCTCTTCCTACCTATAAAAAATATCAGCAGGGGAATTTAACAAATCCTGGAAAATACTTTCTTTTTTTAAAGTATAAATGTACTCCTTTATAGCACGGATTGTTGGGTTTATACGTGCCATGCCTTATAATCATGCCTCTTGGGAGAAATTGAGAGATAAACATATAGCTATATAGCTATATCTGTATGGCTCACTGGGCTATCAGTACCAGGAATCCAACAGATGCACTATCATTAAGGGACTTTGCTACAAGGGGAGTAAGATAATCGCAGAAGCCGCAACTCAATTACAACTTCAATTCTCCATTTTCCAGATGCAGCCTCCGGGCTATTATCTTTAAATATCAATTTAGAAAATAATTTAAAAATCGATTGTTTTAAATTGTTAAAGATTTGAGATAAGACAGCTGTTAAATATTGCTAGGAAAATGAGGTGAAAAGAATTTTCTGAAGCACTTTTTACTTATCATCTTTCCTCTGTTATGTTAAAGTTACATATTCTGTAACTCAGAATATATTACTAGCTTTGATTGTTGGTAGAATATTTTATGAAACAAAGCAAAATCTCTCTGAGGTGAAGAACTAATTTAATACATCTGCTAGGTAAAATGATACAATGTGAGTCTAGTGAGTATTTTACTGACAAATATTTAAAGAGTTGTATTTCTTCTTTTAAAATATTGCGTGGGGGGCTGGAAAAATAATTACAGGAGGTAAGGTACTTGCCTTGCATGTAGCTCTGGTATCTGTAACCTTAATTCAAAGCCCTGGCATCACCAGGGATTATTTCTCAGTAGAAAGCCATAAACAGCCCCCCTAGCATCAAGCATCAATATGCATGGCTCAACTCTTTTTATTCCAAGTTTAAATTGGATATTATAATATCTTTTAAAAATAAAAATAACATATTGGGATATGATTCTTAAGGCCATATCCAGGCATTTGTTTTCTTTTGTTTGACATTAATGTAATACATGGTAATTTTGCAGCAATAAAATAGCCTTTGGAATAGAAAGGCAAAGGAATTAGAACAGTTAAAAACATTTTGAAAATTACTTTATATTGAGATTTACACCAAACAGTCAAGTTGACAGTACTAAAATAAATAAGAGAGAGTCCTATTGGTGAAGTGATAGAACCATGGATCAATGCACTAGAATAGGGAATCTACAAAACATGCTCAGCTGACTTTTGAAGATGATTAAACTTTATAATAAATGGTGTTGAAGCAATTGGATATCTATACGGGGAAGAAAGAATTGCAACTAGAATTTCACATCTTATATTAAAGCACTCAAATATAAAATATATAGGAAAAATATTGAGGAATGAAAGGAAATGTAGATTTTTTTTATGTATTATAAAATATCACTGAGGCCAGGGAAGATAGTGTAAAGAACTGGAAACCATGTTTTGTATCATTGTGTAGAGTTCTGTCTCTGTACAATACTGATGGGGATAAGAATAGTCTCTGAGCCTGCCAGTTGTGGCACAACAAAGAAAGAAAGAAGGCAAGGGAAAAAGAAAAAGAAAATTTGGTAAAATTGGCCCTCATCAAAACATTTATTTTCCAAGATTGCACTTTATACAAGGTTTTCTCTTGGCTCCAAGTTCACAAACCTGGAGTGAATGCATATTTTACCATTTTGTGATTCCTTTCTTTTAAAATCTTCTTTAGCCATATTCAAGGAGAGATGTTAAAATAGATAGGCTTCAGTATTTATATAAATATCTATAGTTGGAGATAAATCAGAAAATACGCAAGCTGATAGTGTGGGATTGCATAACTGGTAGTCAATTATTAACATAAAAATATTTGGATGGAATTGGGACAAATTTGGTTTTGGAAATCTGGTACTATTGCTATATAGTGGTAGATATAAGAGAGTACAGTATCTTATCTGCCCCAGTTAATTGAGAGTTTTTATTTTTGTGGAGGCACATATGCCTATGCTCAGGGTTGACTCCTGCCTCTACATTCAGGATCATTTCTAGCCTGGTTCAGGGGACCATATGGACTGCCAGGTATCAAACCCTTCAGCAACTTGCAAGGCAAATGTCCCACTGTTGTACTATCTCTTTGGCCCTAGATTTAAACTTTGAAGATAGAAAGGTGAAGCATCTTTATTGAGGTATACTCTCTGAGCAATGGGGAGTAGATGTTTAGAATTTAGGCAAGAACTGAGTACAGTTTTGTATAGTGAGTGAGGCTGGGAAAAGGTGTTTTGATCCTTAGAGGTTGCTTCTCATTCTAATTTCTCGCTTAGGCTCAAAGATAATGTATGTCCCAAGCAAATGAAAATGACTCTTCTGTATCTGAATCCATTAAGTTTCATAGTTACTGTGAGGGTCAGTAAGATGATTCTTCATGTCCCTAGGCTTGTCTGAAGTATGAAATTTTCAACAATCAAAAGCCTTAACAGTTAAGCGCTGTTCTTGTCTGCATTCCTTGGAAATCTAACCGGGAAATGACCTCTGGGTTTTGGGAGGTCATTTCCTATTTATAATTTCTTCAAAACTAAAAGAAGAAATTTTTAGTTTTCTGTTATAAGGTCATTCAGCACGGATTTTTGAAGAAAAACTAAACAATTTAGTTCAGTAACCCAAAGGAGGGCTGTTACAGAAAATCTAGGATCAAAGACACTACTTGCTGGAAACATCTTCCATATGACTAGTGTAAATTATCTTAGTTTTCTTAAAGAATGCTGAGCCATGATAAATCTGGGTAATTAGCTTGGAATTACTGATTACTTGGGAGATATAAATTCTTTATGAGACCTCATTTCTGGGACAGGGGCTTCATTCCAGGCAAAGTTATAAAGTTAAAATGCAGTACAGGGACAAGGCACTCACCCTCCATGTGGCCCACCCTAGTTTGATTTCTGGGGCTTTACATTGCACCCTGAGACTGCTAGGAATAATTTTCAAGCCAAGAACCAGGAGTAAGCCCTGAGCGCCACCAGGTGGTGTGCCTCTCCCGAGCAAAGAAAGTAAAATAAAATACATTTTGTTTGTAAATTTGGAATCTGAAAATATTTTTAATTTTTTATATATTATTTTATTTATATGCCATTAAAATATTCCAGTAGATAGTGATAGAAATAGTTATGTGTGAATATTAAACATGTTTAAGTAAAAATTTCTAGTTGCTTGACATAATTACACAACACAGAGCCAATGAAATCCACAGTAGTCAAGATCAAAAAAGGATGCCTGGGGCCCGGGAGATAGCATGGAGGTAAGGCATTTACCTTTCATGCAAAAGGTCATCGGTTTGAATCCCGGTGCCCCATACGGTCCCCCGTGCTTGCCAGGAGCAATTTCTGAGCATGGAGCCAGGAGTAACCCCTGAGCACTGCCGGGTGTGACCCAAAAACCAAAAAAAAAAAAAAAAAAAAAGGATGCCTGTCTTTTTTAAATTAATTAATTAATTAAATTTATTTAAAGAAAATGTGTCACTTAGTTGACATAACTGATCATAATGCATTTGTTTCAGGAAAACAGAAAGCAAAGTTATTAAGAAATAGAAAGAGAATAAAGAATTAATAAAAATGGAAAAAGGAGTGAGAGTTCATTAACAGTTATATTTGTAAAATTTTTTGTATCATTAATAAAGTTGTTACTACAATAGCCGAAGTTTTAGTATGCCCCCCCTTTTTTGGGGGGGGTGGGAGATACGCTAAAAAAGCAACAACAACAAAATGAAACAAAATAAAAAACAACAACAAAAAAGATGTGTGTCAGTTGTCGTTTATGTAGGTACAGCAAAATATGAAAAAAAAAATAGGAAAGAAAGACCTTTGGTCTTAAAAACAGGAGATCTTACCCCCGAAGTATTTTGGCATAAGACCAACTCAAGGCTCCTGGCATACTTGGTTTTCTAACCCCCTAGTCATTCTCGGTGATCAGCTTTTCAGCCTCATAGTTGTTGCTGTCAGGTTTCTGTAGTTATAGATCCTGGTTTCTGTACAGGTCCTATGTCGAAGACCGGGTGGTATATAGTGTCTTCTGATTAAAAACTCTTTCTATCACATGTTCCAGGATAAAAATAAATATTCAGTACAAGGAGAAAATGGATTTTGACAATCATGACTCACCAAGGAGCAGAAGGATGGATGATTAGTTGAAATTGCATTCTTTTCCCAGGAAATGATTGAAATCACTTTTACAAGGTTAAAAAATAAAGGTTAAAGTCAATCACTGATTTAGAATCAGTAATATCCAGCAATTTTCAGTGATTTAAAAAAGCACATTATGAACACATACACATACAGAAACACATATGTGTATATAGAGTACACATTTATGAACATACATACATGTGTACAAAACATGTTCAATAAAATATTAAATGTTATTAAAAAACTGCCAGGAAGCAAGAATGTTCTAATTTACTCTCAAAACAGCTCATGGGAACAACTATTGTCCCCAACCCTTGCCTGCAATTACTACAAATTTTTGAGGGCTTGTCAGTCTGAAGAGCCAAAAATCATTACTTCAACATTTTTATTTGAATAGTAATGGACATAACATGAATGTAGATGAAGATATTTAAAAGATATTCTATCTTTCAAGGAGCCTGGGACATAGAGCAGTGGGGAGGGCATTGGCCTTGTATACAACAGACCTGGATTCTATCCCAATGGATCCCCTGAGCATCACCAACAATGCTTTCTTAGTACAAAGTCAGGAAGGAATAGCCCCTGAGCACAGCTTAGGGTGGCCCCCAAACAAAAACAAAAAATTAAAAAATAAAGTGTCCTGAAGATAGTATCTACACATTCATCTTAATTTTTTTCTAGTGAATTTCTAGTTTATCCCCCTAACCATACATTCTTCACCTTTCTCCTCTTACATTCCCTGCATGAATTTAACTCACCATTTCCTGCTTTCTGCACCCTTTTTCACTGTTTCTTTGCAATGACAAATTGCCTTGGAATGATTATCTGAAATGCAAACACCGGCTTCCTCATAATAGCTTTCTGGGCTGCTTTGAAATGCCTGATTTCAGGTAAGTGTTTCATCTTATAGTCTAAGGTCTTTGCACAACAGCCTGAGGTAAGTATTAGATGTTCCATGTCACAAGAAATGACTCATAAAGCGGTGCTCCCCCTGCCCAACAGTGCCTCCATCTGTAAATAGGCTGTATCTACTTTAAAACTGCAGTTTTGGACAAATGATCTGAAATCTATCAGGAATACATGATGTGGCCTTAGAAAGGCTGAACAAAGAGCTGAGCACTTATCATCTAGAGCACTTAGCATCTAGAGCTGAGCACTTATCCTCAAACTACGGCCCGCGGGCCACATATTGTATTTGTTCCTGTTTTGTTTCTTCACATCAAAATAAGATGTATGCAGTGTGCATAGGAATTTGTTCGTAACTTTTGTTTTTACTGTAGTCTGACCCTCCAATGGTCTGAGGGACAGTGGTGAACTGGGCCCCTGTTTAAAAAGTATGAGGACCCCTGAATTAGGCAGTGCTAGATGAGTGCCTTTTTTTCACTGGGGAATTCAGCTTTCATCAATGACCTATATTCCCATTTAAGATCATGGAATTTCCCAATTGTAATGTCCTCTATTCAGAACTCCTATCTATTTGTTTCATTTGGTTCAGATAATTAGATAGATTAGCAATGTGGTTATCCTTTTTAATATTAATAATAAATATAATTAAAGTTAGAAAAGAAAACTATCCATAACCAAAGAAACAGAAGAGTGGTGTCCTGGTATATACCTATGTGTATGCGTGTGCATGCATTTGCCAGGCAATGAGTCACTACTCTCAATAAGGCCTCACATATGTAAAGCAAGTGCTTTAGTTCTGAGTTCCATTTCCAACCCCAAATTTTTATTGTTATTTATAAGATTCCAAGTGTTTCCATTGTGCAGCAAAAGTTAGTACCCACTGACATAATTATAGACAAACCTGTGTAGACCAGAAACTAGAGAATTAATTTTTTGGGGGGGGTGAGCACACTCCTCTGTGCTAAGGGCTTACTCATGTGACTCTGTGCTCAGGGGACATTCAGGAATAGGTGGTGTTGGGGACTGTATGAAGTTGGTTGCAAGCAAGACAAGTGACCTAACCCTTGTATTATTTCTCTGGATAGTAGGGGATCAAGTTTTATATCCCCTTCTCCTCTGCTTTAAATACAAATACAATTTTATTTAAAACATTGGTTCATAAAATGTGGTCCATTGACTTAAATAAAATTTAAGTCTGATTCATTCCAGTTTTCCTCCCAACATTTCTGGTTTTAGCCTTGTAGTCCCCATGATCTGTGAATTCCCCCAAGTACTGGGAAAAATTCCAGTGACCCTATTAGACTATCAATATCAGTGTCCCCAGGAACCTTGATAGAAATGACAATGGTTAGGCCCCAGCCCATGGGTGGAGCACAGAAATTTGTGTTATTACAAGGGATTCATGTGAGTCTGGCACAGGCTCATATTTGATGAATCACTGTTCTCAGTTCTGCCAGGTGTCCACTGTGGAACTCAGAGATGACTCTAACTTGCAATAAAAAACTGGTCACCTGGTCTCCATTCCTACTCCAAAGGTTATAGTTGGTGTTGTTTCATTTGCTCCCTTCCGGCCTGAAGGTGCAAATCTCAAGGGACTTAGTGAATCAAGTTCCACAAGATTTCCTATAGAAGTTTCGATATCTCTGAAGGAGAAAACAAGATAAGAGTTCTCTTTCGCATATAGGAGTTCTCTCCCCCCAAAATCTTATTTAAATGGCGGCATTCTCATTTTCAAAGCTCTTCTTTCCTGTTAAATATTTTGGGGGTAGCCTGGAGTTAGCTCAGTGGCCTACCCCATCAATCACTCACCACAACCTGATGTGCAACCCCTATTGCCTGCAAACACCCTAAGCAAGATAAATGTGAATTCGGGCTTTTGCAACAAAATCATCACCAAGTGCATTTGAATACCATGAAATTCATCCTTTTGTGTATGGGGAAAGATGTTGGGCCACAATCATCTTGGGTGTTTCTGGAGATCAAACTAGGGTCAGTTACATGTGAGGAAGTGCCTTATGCCCTGCACTGTTTATCAGGTCCTCTGTAAAAGTCATCCTTGTCATATTGCACCTATTCTTTTCTTCTATTTGTTGTGACTGCAAACGGGGGTTCCCTCACTTTGTCAGTGGGTGGGATAGCTTAGAGGTGGTGCTCACACAGATTTGGGCAGCAGTGTGCTGGAGATAGCATCTCAGGTGCTACACCAGGGTAGCCAATGGCAGTAGCAGCAGGCCTCACACAGGGCGGTAACAAGGATCAAACTCCCAGCTTCACACTTGCAAAGTACATGCTCTTCTCCTGGGCTATCATTGAGCCCCTACAACTGGGTTTTCATACAGTTATGGAACTATGTTATCATGAACAGTTCTGAACTTCCAGATACCTTCGTTACCCCAAGAAACCATTGGTAGTGGAACCTGAATTGCCTCTTACCTGTCTTTAGAAGCTGTTAACTCATGTCATCTCCGCACATGCCTGTTTTGGATACTTCACCCCCCAAAAAGCATACATTATGTACACTGCCCTAATTGTTTCTTCTTATTCAAAATTGTTTAAATATAAGGGCAACAGCCATTGATTCTCAGGCCCAGACCATGTCTAATGAGGCTGGCATGACAGTCCATGCATGGAACTAGCTGCATGGCTGTGGTCTGGCACTGCTTGGGGCCACTTAGGCCATATCTGGAGGTGAGTTGTGTATAGGTGGGTTAAATGCTTATATACAAACAAACAAACAATATCCCTGCTCTATAACTGACTGATTTATCATTTTCTTCATTCTCTTCCTCTTCTTCACCCTCCTCATCTTCTTCCTCTTTCTTCTTTTTCTTGCTATTTTCTGTTTTAACACTCCCTTGTTGGCCACATTGGGCTTTCCTTCATATGCAGCAATATCCTTTTAATATTTTTCCTTCTGCTTAGCAGCCTTCTTTTCATAAGGCTGCTTGTCATCTGCAGCAGTGTTGTTCTACATCTCACCCAGTTTCTTTGCAACATCACCAATAGACAGGCCAGGATGTTCTCTTTTGATTTTTGGGTGATACCCAGAACAAAACAAGATAAAAGACCAAAGGAGGCCTCTTGGGTGCACTGGAATCCTTGCACTTCTTTTTTGTTTCTCCTTTTGGAGAAATATAAATATTCGTTTCTCTTTATTAATGGGCCTTATCAGCATGCCTTCAAATTTCCTTTCTCTTTAGCACACATGATCTTCCACTTCTCTGATCACTTCTTAGAAAACTCTGAAAAGTTAATGAAAACATGTGGGTTTTTCTTCTTATGCTCTTCCCAGCAAGTTTGCAGAAAGAATGATGACATTTTGCCTCTTGGCTTCTTAGGATCTACTTTGCCCATGTTTAATTATTTTTCCTTAGCGAGGCAGAGTCTCCTACTTGCCCAGCTAGTTCAGCTTTTACTTGCCCTGACGCTGTCTCTATGGAGCTCAATGTACTGCAATCTTTTACCACCTTTGAAATGGGAGTGGCCTCCAAAGAATGCCAATGTTGGGATTTAAACTAATGATCTCTGAAATCTTTGAGGAACATGGGATTGAGAGATAGATTAATTCTTGTTGATTCATACTACCAATTTTCTTTTCCTGAAACAATCCAACGAACATTTAGCAGGTTGTCCTAGATTTTTCTCTGAACTTAGCTGGTGGACTGATTTTGTCATCAAGTAATTCCTCTCTCACCTCTGTTCAACTATGCCCCCCCTCCGAAGTATCATCTTTGCTCTTCTCAGTCAGCATGGGTTAGGATTGATTCCACACTATTACTGAAAATGATAGGCCTAGCCCTAGATCAACCTTGCTGAAATTTGCTGAGACTGATAAAATAATATCACCCTTTTTTTGAGCAAAAAGCAATTAGAGATATTTAAAAGGTACCAGATGCTGTTATTGTTTGTGTGGTTTCTGGGCACATATGGCTGCTCAGGGATCATTCCTCCTCTATCCTCTGGGATTGGGGTGTTGGGGTATTGTGAATCAACCTTGGGTCAAGCACATGCAAGACGAGCACCTTCGACCCTGTACTTACTATTTCTTTGCCCCTCACTGGTTAATGAATACAGCTAAATGGTGCTGGTAGAAAGCGTACTGAGAGTTGCAAAAACCGGCAAATGATATTAAACTGCTATTGTTAGTTGATTTTGACTTAATGCCTATTCTCTAACATTATTACCTTAACTGAAGGCCCTGGCCAGTGCCACATCTTGCCAAAATCTTTATTTTTCCTGTGTCAAAACAACTTGAAGCAGCTGAAGTTAGGCTCTATTGGCAAATTTCATAGCCTCTCAGCCTATGGGTGCAAATAGTGCTGGATAAATGATCTCACTTCACCAAGGAGCTGCTTGCTCATGTTTTGCCTGGCCCTATCCTTCCTCTGCAGAATGCATGGTAGGAGCTAATATAGGGTTACCTCTGATACAAAACTGATAGTCATTCAGAATTATTTCTTGGCACATTTCAAATGGGAAATTTTATGCATTTATCAAATAACATTTTACATAAAAATCTTATTTCTTAACTATACCCAGTGATATTTAGTGCTTGGTCTTGATTTGACACTCAAGAATTACTCTTGGTGGTTTAGGGGCCATATAGGACCCTAAGGATTAAACCCCGTTTGGCTATGAGCAAGGTAAGTGCCCTACCTACATTTTACATTAAATCTTATGTTTAACATTGAAACCCATTTTTTAACCTGACATCAAGAATCATAAGACATTTAAACTTTTTCATCATAATACATTTATACTCTGTAATCATTTTCTCATGATAAAGAGTATAGACTGTAAGTTTTAGATCTTATTTTTCCTTCAAATACAGCAAACATGTCTTCAAACATAGCATTTACACAAAAAGGATATTCACAAAAACATTAAGATACAGTCCTTTAACTTTTTCAAAATGGCCACACATTCTATCAAGATGAGATATTGACCCAATACACAATTAAACCGGATAATTTGACACCACTGTGAAGTTTAATAACTTCCTTCTTAACAATCATGTAAACCTCACAACATTGACTGCATTTATACACCAAGCATCATATTGCTCTCTTGGGTATTGTCTTCAATTTATAGGTCTAGTATATGGATGTTACCTAGTTATCTATGACTCTGTAAAAGTAATACTCATACTTGATGTTCTAACATACAATTCTCTAGACTGACTCTCTACACACCCAACAAATATTGAAATTGATGATATATTTGCTTAATTAAAAAAAGTAACTTTCCAAAGAGTCAGAGATGAGACTACACTGAATTTGAAATTCTGTATTGAGAAATGCAGACAGCAAACTTGTCTTGTGAAGGCACACCTAAAAGTGAGAGTCAATTTAAGTAGAAAATGTTTTCCCTGAGGTATCCGAAAGGATAAGTATTCTAAGTGCTGCCAAAAAGAAGCAATTTATGACATAATATGCCTTGGGTTTTGACTTACACACACCACGGAGAGGGGAAGAATGCTTCACTGCTCAGCAAACATTCTGCACTGATGCACCAAATCTCAGGACATGATGATCACAAAGCATTGAGATGCAAGACTTCAGCCACCAGCCACCATCAATAACAATCCTCCCAATCAAAGCCAAGTTCAAGACTACTTGCAGCTGCTTCATTAGGGTGACATTGAGGAGGAAGATTTTTTGAAGAACCCAAAGATTATACTGTGTTTACTAAAGCAACTGACATATTAATTGTTTTGCTTTGTTTCTGAGGAGGCCATGCCTGGCAGTGCTCAGGGAATACTCCTCGCTCTGATCTCAGGAATCATTCCTGGTGGGCTCAGGAGACTATATGGGATGCTAGGAATTGAACTTGAGTTGGCTACAAGGAAGGCTTCACTATCTCTTTGGCCCAACATTCAATTGCTTGTGACAGATGCGCATAGTTATGTTTACTTAGGAAAGAGGTACAGTCATATTTCAAAAAATTCTTTTAACCACTACTTGCAATAATAATGTAATATAGAATAATAAATTCTCAACCCCAAAGTCTGATTGACAAATGCAAAAGTTTTCATTTTCCACTAACTTGGATAATCTTTTGATTGAACATTTAGCTTTTCCAGATTACTTGGATTTTGGATGCTAGAATTCGAGTGGTAATTTATCTTCCACAAATTGAACATGAAGACAAATTAATCTACATCATTATTTATATTGGTGTACATTAAAGAGAAGACTTTTACTTTTCTAATGTGAGAGAGACAGAAATAGAGAATGACAAAGATAGGGGAGAGAGAGAGAGAGAGAGAGAGAGAGACTAGCTTTGTAGTGGCAGTCACCAGTAACTGCTGAACCTTGAGAGGCTGGAGAAATAGTGTAATAGGACAGGTAGGGTTCTTGCCTTGCATGTGACTGACTGACTGACTGATCCAGGTTCAATCCCCAGCACCTTTTATGGCTCCTTAAACACACCAAGATTGACTCCTGAGTGCAGAGCTTTAAGCCCTGATCGCATCTGGGTGTGGCCCCCCCAAACAAACAAAACTATAGTTTATTCAACCATGAAAAATTGTTTTATGCTTATTTGGAAACTTTGGTAGTGCATACTTAGAGACATTCTGGAAAGAACCTTTATACAGTGTCTTGTATATGGTTAATCAGAGGGATATGGCTCCATTTTTCATTGGATTAGAATATATTAGAGTCATGCAACAGTATTGCTTATATCTTCAAATTCCAAAGATGAAACCAAAGGTTTGATTTGATTTCCTCCTTAAATCATCTTTAATTCTGCTTAAATCATCTTTGATTTCCTCCTTAAATCTGTCAGCATTTCCAAGGCCAAAAATGGGCTCAGTAGTAGAGAATATATTGTAAGTAGAAGATTTGCACTCAATCCCAAGCATTAGTCTTTCCTTTAGGCATTCCACCTTTCTATGTGCACTTCTCAGGTTTAGGTAGTTAAATGG
>PVKC010024433.1:0-16866 GCA_004027635.1 Crocidura indochinensis | reverse complement strand
TTTCTTTTTTTTTTTTGTTTTTGGGCCACACCCAGTGACGCTCAGGGGTTACTCCTGGCTATGCACTCAGAAGTCGCTCCTGGCAGGCACGGGGGACCATATGGGAACCGGGGGATCAAACTGTGGTCCGTCCTAGGCAAGGCAGCAGGCACCTTACCTCCTGCGCCACCTCCCGGCTCCCAATATTTTTTACTTTGTTAAAACTCAGAGATAAATGAGATTATTCTGCGTCTATCTCTCTCACTCTGACTAATTTAATCCAGCACAATAGAGTCCATATACATCCATGTATATAAAAATTTCATGACTTCATCTGGCGGCTGCATAATATTCCATTGTGTATATGTACCACAGTTTCTTTAGTCATTCATCTGTTGAAGGGTATCTTGTTTGTTTCCAGAGTCTGGCTATTGTAAATAGAGCCACAAAGAATATAAGTGTGAGGAAGGGACTTTTATATTGTATTTTTGAGTTACTAGGGTATACCCCTTGGTATAGCTGGATCGTATAGGAACTCAATTTCTAGTTTTAGGAGGAATCCTTATATCACTTTCCATAAAGGTTGGACTAGATGGCATTCCCACCAGCAGTGAATAAGAGCCCCTTCCCTATCATTATTGGTGTATAAAAAGGCCATTGATTTTTTGTATCAATTTTGTAGCCTGTCACCTTGCTATGTGATTCTATTATTTCTAGAAGTTTTTTGGTAGAGTCTTTAGGGTTTTCTAAGTAGAGTATCATGTTAGTTGCAAACAGTGAGAGCTTGACTTCTTCCTTTTCTATCTGGATTCCCTTGATATCTTTTTCTTGCCTAATCACTATAGCAAGTACTTCTAGTACTATGTTGAATAGAAGTGGTGAGAGAGGAAAGCCTTGTCTTGTACCAGAATTTAGAGGGAAGGCTTTTAATTTCTCTCAATTGAGGGTAATATTTGCCTTTGGCTTGTGGTAGATGGACTTCACTATATTGAGAAAGGTTCCTTTCATTCCCACCTTGCAGAGAGTTTTGATCAAGAATGGGTGTTGGAAATTATCAAATGCTTTTTCTGCATCTATTGATATGATCATGTGATTTTTATTTTTCTTGTTATTGATGTTGTGTATTATGTTGATAGGTTTACGGATGTTAAACCATCCTTGAATTCCTGGGATGAAATCTACTTGATCACAGTGAATGATTTATTGATGAGGCATTGGATTTTATTTTCCAGCAAAACCACAGTACTTGAATCATCTTTTTCTCCCTCATAACTTGAGAGAAAAAAATGAATGGTACCAGGAGCAACTAGTTGTATGAAAATTGAGTGGAAATAAAAAATGATTAGACTTATGTACCAAACCCAATATTAATGACACCAGAATCAATACCCAATCTCCAACAAGCTATACACAAAGAACGCTTACACTAGCAGTCCATTGGGCAAAGGGGTCAGTATGGGATGTATACTGGGAACAGAGATGTAGGGAGGACAACACTGATGGTAGAAATGGCCCTTATTCTTTGTCACTATGCATCTTGAATATTACTGTGAAAGACTTGCAATTCACTTTGATCACAATAAAATTATTTAAAACATAAAGACAACCCGTCCTTGCTCTGCACAGATATTTTTCCAGAGCAAAGCACTGTATCCCATGGGTCTTAGCCTGTTTCAATTTTTCCCTGCCTTTCTGAGAACAGGTGAGGTCCTTGTCACATGTACAAAAAATAAAAAATATCAAAGAACTAATAAATCGTGGTTAACATGCCCCTAGTCAGTACAAAAGAAACAGAGTAGAGCAGCTACCTTCATTTCAACAACCAGGTTAGAAAAGCCCCAAATGACTACCACACCAGGGACTGCAGGTAGGGCTAGGAGTTGCCTCTTACAAATGAAGTAAATTTGTTTTCATAAGGCATCAAGGAAAACAACAACTCATCCAAAATAAATAGGCTCACTAAAGAGCAATGTTTTCTTTATTTGTCAATTTATTTAGTATTTATTTTATTTTATTGTTATTATTATTTACTTTTCTTTATTTTTTGTTTTTATTTATTCAACATCTTTCAGATTGTTTATTTTTATTATTTTATTATTTTTTAAAAATAATTTATCTAAGCACCATGGTTATAGACATTTTAATAATTAGGTTTCAGCCATAAAATGCACACCCCCTCTTCATTAATGCAATCTTCCCATCACCAATGTCCCCCATTTCCCTCCTCCCCAATCTGCTGCCTGTCTTGGAGAGAGAAATTCTATTTCTCTATCAATGTTATGGTAATTAGTGTAGTTACTTCTCTAACTTCATTTCCTACTATTTATGGTAAGTTTCATACCAGATGAGAGTATTCTGTGTTTATCTTGAACTCTGGCAAATGCTGCAAATTATTGGAACTTTAGTATATTGAAGGTCCAAGACATTGTTCTAGCCTGTTTAATGGGAAAGAAAAATGTGATTAATAATCACATTATTATGATTAATATGATTATTATTATGATTAATAATCTAATAAATTCTGTAGCCAAAGTTTAAGGGAAAACCAGATATTTCTTTGCACATCAATAGGATAAGCAGTTTTTGGGAAAGAAAGGCACAGTTAAGGTCAAATGTTTTTTTATAAAAATAATTATTCAAGACTTTGGAACTTTCACATTTGGTTTTGATTTTGGGATATACCTGATAGTGCTCAGTGACTGCTCCCAGCTTCATGGGTGCTTGGCTCTTCCCTTATAATGTGTCCATGGAGCCATGCAGTGCTGGGGTCCCAGGACTCCTGCATATGCAAATTAAGTGCTCTAGCTCAGGAAGGTCTCAGTAGATTTAGTGTTTACATTTTACCTACTGAATATACTGATCTTCTAATTAATGAGGATTTACTTGATTCTCACCTTTGATAGGCAAATATATTACCTGTCAATATAGCTTTGTTCCTTTATTTTACATTTGTATTACATTATGGTTTACATTTGACATATACTAAATATTAGTGACATCTTTTTCCTTTATTAAAAAGTGTATTATAGGTTGTTGGCACTTATTTTGCAAAGTTATAAGTTGTTTCCTTTTGTTGCAGTTACTGCTTGTTACTAAATTTTACAAATGAATATGCCCAGTTCTCTTGGGTTAAAACTCTATTTTGGACTAGAGAGATAACTCATTGGTCTGAAGTGCATGCTTTCCATGCAGATGGCTCAGGTTTAATTTCTGACACTGCTTGGTTACTGAGCAAACTGTCTGGTGTGATAAAAAATAGAAAGCCCACTCAAACAAAACCAAACAACAACATTGTCAAAGAGTTGTAAAGATAATATCTGTTGAAGTATTGTCTTCCTGTGTATATTTTGATACAAATTTGATGAGAAGAATTGAAGTATTTGCTAGACAGTATTGCTAATGATACAATGATGACATAAAGCAAAAGGTGGAGAAGGATCTTTCAAGGTTTATCACACAAACCCAAATGCCAAACAACAGCAAAAACCTCAAAACAAAACTCAAGCTCTGAGTTTAAAATATGATAATAATTTAAAAAATGGGTGATATTTATTATTATTTGTATGCAAGTTTACATGTGTTTTGGATTTTGTTATATGTATTACTGACAAAATAAGTTTGATTATAGGTCTGTAGAAGAATAGTGAAGTGTGTTTGGGGAAACAGTATATGAACATTTCTCTTGGTAATGGAGTTTGTAAGAATATAGTTTACTTGGAGAGGAGTTTGAAGGGATTGGTTAGATACTGTATTTTGGAGGCCCTGGAATAGACATCTGTGCTTGTTCTTTGTTCTGAAGAAAGCTGTTGGAGTTTAAGTAACATAGTCACAATTGGATGAATGCTTTTAGAACTGGAGATGAAAAAATGTTACCGCCAGTAGAGAATTAGAGCAGTTGGACATTGGATATTGTGCCCTTTAAGAGAGCAGTACAAGTTGCTGCTAGAGAAATAGAAAAGTGATAAGGGCTCATGCCCTGCAGGTGGCTGACTTGAGTTAGACTCTGGGAACACCATATGGTCCTCTGATCTCAGTCAAGAATGATACTGAGCAGAGCCAGGAGTAACATTTGAGTAGCCTGAACACAATACGGCTATTAACTTATTAAGGAAGTTTAAAAAGAAGCTTCTGACAACATGTCAAAGGGTTGCAAAGTTAATATCTTATCTGTTGAAGTATTGTCTTCCTGTGTATATTTTGCTATAAATTTGATGAGAAGAATTGAAGCGTTTGCTAGACAGGATTGTTAATGATACAATGACGACATAAAGCAAAAGGAGGGGAAGGATCTTTCAAGGTTTATCACACAGCAGGAAAGTAGAATTTCTACTCTATATAAATGATTGGTGTACTGTGACATCTCTGGAGAATGAGCATAGGAATATAAATTTAAAGTTGTTGACTGAAAAGAAGTAGGCCTTGGTTCTCTCAGATGATGTGATCCATTAACCTGCACAGCTGCATTCCTTAAAATACCTTTTTTCGCCCACAAAATATGACTATTTTCAAAGAAATATATACAAAATGTAAATATATACTTCAAACATCACAAATTATCGGTTGGAAGTGTAGTTCAGTGGCTTTTCATGCATTTAGTGTAGTTCAGATAGGCTTTCCATGCATGGGGCCTAGGTTTATACTTGGTGCAAACTCACACACATAAAACACATGATTCAATAATTACCACAACAGATAAAATTGTGTAACTATTATTTTAGACAAGAAACAACCTCAGAACTCAAAAGTTCTCTCTCTACATTCTTGTGTCTCTGCCTAAGAAGGGAGAGAATCACTGTCCTTTTGTTTGAGCATCTTTTTATGGAGCGTACAGTACCTAACAAGAAGTCTTGAAACAATCAAATTAATTTCCCCCTTTAAAAATGGATGTAAGTGCAATTATACATTCTTTGTTATTTTCATGTAGTTTCTTTTACTATTTAGGACTGTAAGGGATAGAGAGAAAGTATAGCAGGCAAGGTGTTGCTTTGCAGGCAGCCAGCCAACACCCCTGGCAATCGATATGGTCCTCTGAGCCAGAAATTAGCCCTGAGCACTGCCAGCTATGGCCCTGAAATAAAACCAAGATTATATCTTTAAAATGATTCCACAGTTGGGACTGAAGTGATAGTACAGAGAGTAGGGCACTTGCTTCCTGAGCGTGCTAGGAGTGATCCCTGAGTTCAGAGTCAGAAATAAGCCCTGATCACCACCAGGTATGGCTTCAAAGCAAACACCCCATAAAAGCAAAAATATTCCACATTTTTTAGTGTAGTGCAAGTTGTTCATTTTATTACCATGGCATCAATGTATATAGCATAATGTAACAATTTAAATTTTTTATTCTATCCTTGTGGGACATAGTGCTTCTCTTGGGCTTTTTCAAATTAAAATATTTTAATTAAAGCACCATGATTTACAAAATTATTCATAGTTGAGTTTTAGTCCCACTGTGGTCTGCTAATAGGATTTACAGTACTGCTGCTTTATACATAATATATTATCACCTTTCATATCTCTTGCTCCTCCTGGTCAGATGCTTCCTACCACCTTCAAATAGCATGTTTCCTACTGGTCTTTATTTCCATTATCGTTGGGTATTCATTATTACACCATTGTTTTTTATATTGGGCATCTGAGAGAGATCATTCTGTGTTGATATCTTTCTTTTTGACTAACGTCATTCACTCAGCATGATACTACTCTCCAGGTCTCTCCATAAATTTTAAAGTGGTCTTTATCTTGTAGGCTCTTTGGCTAACTGGTATGTTAAAATCTTTTCTCACCTTGGCTTTTGCCCTTTAAATCCTTCTAATCATAGTTTAATTCTAAGGTCAATATTTGCCATTTCATGATTCTTCCCCTTTATGAATAGTGCTATATTTTTGTCAACAGCTGCTCCGGTGAACACTTCTGTTATTATTAAACTGTTCTAATCATTTATAAGGCAGAGTGGTTCAATACATCCAAACTTCATTTGCTTATGAAATGGATTTGGTTTTGTAAAATTCTGATTAACAATTGTAAGCACTTCTAAAGTATTTGAAATGTGGTTGATAGACTTACTAAGCATTCTGAAAACATATTGATTCACAACATTATGCACTAATTATCTCATATTAGGGAGCAGCGCTTGTCTCTGCAGGTCCTGTGCTTTGGGTTCCCTCTAGGGGCTACACTCATCATCACTCTTGTGTGGATCTCATCTGAAACCATAGAACAGTTCTTCCATACTGAGTTTCCATTGGCTCTTGTACAGGAGGCCTCAGTTTTTTGCTGTAGTTGGCTTGGACCTCCCTTAGTCCTTTGGCAAGTGGATCTTGTCACCATGATGACTTATTTCTCCATAGCTCCTGTGATGCAGAGATTGTGAGGGGTGATAAGAAGGTGGATTCTTCCAGAAAAGTGGAAGTTATCAAATTTCATAGCTTAATCATAGAATATACATTACTTTTCCATATTCTGTTAACAGCAAGTCATGCAAGTTATTAATTCCTGCAGGTGAGACAGCAGGCCTCTTCCCCACCAAGAGGCTGCCTACCATACACATCTAAAACTGTCATGAGACATGTTTCTCCAGAGATTCAACCTGACACATCTTGAAAGACAACCTTCTAAAATATACCTCTACTTTTGGGGACATTTTATTCTAACAAGGGAATGATATCTCACCAAAACCAGAATTTTTCTGTTTGCTATTTGTGGATAGCAGGGATTAAAATAAACTATTTTGTTTGAGGCTTGACATTCTGCCACATATATTACTGTAATATTTTCCTTTTCATTAACTGCATCTTTTAATAGCACTGGGAAGGAAGAATTATCTATGCACCATTATAAATGCATACATTTTATTCTGTAACTGACCATGGAATGGAACTCAAACCAAAATCACTAGAGGTAGCAATACTATTTATGGGTCAGTCCAAGTCTGTAAAAGTGGTATACATTTCTTTTTTTGCAAGTAATATGGTTTCTTTTTCCATAAATTCTGCTAGCGTTCTTCAAGATGGGTGTCAAAGAAAATACCTTTAAAAATACACAAGTGGGGCCAGAGTAGTGGTGCAGGAGTAGGGCATTTGCCTTGCATGCTGCTGACCTATGACAAACCGTGGCTCAATCCCCTGGCATCCCATATGGTCCCCCAAGTCAGGCGTGATTTCTGAGCACATAGTCAGGAGTAACCCTTGAGTGTTACTGGGTGTGCCCCCAAAACAAAAACAGAAACAAAGCAAAATACACAAGGGATATCTGTGTCAGGACAGTAGAGTGGTATGCAACTAACAAGTTTAGTGTGAACCCCCATAACATAAGATTACTTGGCAATAATTTTTATTTAGGCTAAAATTCAGTGGTCTAGGTGGCAGGTACAAATTATCAAAGGACTATAGATTTATGAGCAGGAATATGAAGATAAAGAATACTGAATTAACCTCTTATAATAAATGAATAATGGAAAAGAGTTCATGTTTGTTCTAGCACCCTGACAAATAAACTCTTTTTTTTTTTTTTTTTTTTTTTGGTTTTTGGGTCACACCCGGCAGTGCTCAGGGGTTTCTCCTGGCTCCATGCTCAGAAATTGCTCCTGGCAGGCACAGGGGACCATATGGGGCACCGGGATTCGAACCGATTACCTCCATGCTATCTCCCGGGCCCCTAAACTCTTTTATTTTTTATTTTAATGCATTTATTTTTGATCTCAGAAATTCTCAAGGGAATTTGAAAAGTTAGCTCAGTTTCAGGGAAACTGACCAATATATCAAAAGAGCAGAGGTTTTGCAGAATGGTAAGAGCTAAATAAGAATTCTAGATTTAATTCTATAGGGACACAAGGATATTTTTAAAAAGCTTTGTCTGAAATGAGAAATGAAAAATAGAAATTGGAAAGATATAAATTTAGATGGGCTATCCAATCCAAGAGAGGGTGAGGTTTATTAAAGGAATAATGAAAGACCATTACACTGACATTACTCAAGACAGCTGTGGTATTCCAGAGAGCACCCAAAAATAATCCCATTGGGGCTCCAGGGAATAAAATGACCTGGGTAGCAATTTCCAGCTTTAACTTAGAATCTTTATTATTGCATTCATTTTGTAGGTTGAATTTAATCATAAAATAATTAACAGTTGTGACTTTATTTTTTAAGTTGAATCTATATTTCTGTGGGAGGCCTCATATCCAGGTCTGCTAAAATCTTCTACCTATTCCATGTCTCTAGGGAATTAATAGAGGTTTTTACACTCTAGCATGGATAGCTTTCACAATAAAAGGCGTGCAATAGGATATGTGGTGTTTATATCATGGATATTCATCACTCACTGTTAGCAATAGGTTCAAGCTGACACAGAAATACTCTGATTCACGAAATTCTATGTGACCAAAAAAGACTTTATATAGGATACAGAATTTTTTATGAAGTAAAATATTTAGAACATAGGTGGTAAATAGCTCACGAATTTGGGAATTTTAGCAATGTGTATAAATGATAGAGGAGAGGTTGGTTCATGTCAAGATGGTTTCTACAGCCATTTGTGATGCAAAAAGTTCCCTTCTTTTTGGCTTTCAAATTTAATTTTCTTTTTTTTTGTTTTTTTTTGGGGGGGGGGTCACACCCAGCAGTGCTCAGGGGTTACTCCTGGCTTGATGCTCAGAAATTGCTCCTGGCAGGCACGGGGGACCACATGGGGCACCGGGATTCGAACCGATGACCTTTTGCATGAAAGGCAAACGCTTTACCTCCATGCTATCTCCCGGGCCCCCAAATTTAATTTTCAATTCCTGAAAACTGCAGTTCATTCTATTATATAGTAGATACATGGAAAAGAATAGTTTGCAGGTGTGCCAATTTCTACTGTTGACATTCGCCTCAAGGGATCAGAGAGTATATCAAGACCCTGCTGTGGCTGCCTTTGGCAGGTGACTTGTCTGTTGACTTTGTTAGATGTGATGGTAATGTAAGCACACAGTGTCACTAACAAGATTGGAACATTGTTCTTTGATCTGCATAGTCTTGATTTGTTAGATTCTCTGAAACATGCAGAGAGAAGCTGAGTCATCTGTATATTCCTTATATTATTTCCCACATTCTGTTTTCTTTCAAGACATCTCATGTGCCAGAACCAAAAATGTGTCTCCCTTGAGTTTTCAATATTTCTGTATTATAATTATTAGGTTTGCAATTTAATGTTATTTAGAAAGTTCCTTTTAACCCACAAATTATGTATCATTTTTATATTGTAGTAGGAGAATATAATGCTCAGTGGAAAATTTCAAGCTTTGTACCTAACTCTTGCTTTTGGGTAAATTCCCTAATATTACTGGGGCTCATTAGTATAAAATAGTTGATATACAGGGCTGGAGAAATAGCACAGCAGTAAGGCATTTGCCTTGCACATGGCTGACCCAGGACTGACCTGGTTTCAATTCTTGGCATCCCATGTGATCCCCCCAGACTGCCAGGAGCAATTTCTGAGCACATAGCCAGGAATAACCCCTGAGTGCCACCGCGTGTGGTCCCAAAACAAACAAACTAACAAAAAGTAGTTGTTCTCCATTGTTCTTACAAGCATTATGAATGTAAGAAAATTACTTTGCTGTACATGTCACCTGTTTATTAATATTTTTGTAAGTTATTAATGATCATATGACATATTGAAAAACTATATCTGAAAATATTTTTATTGAATGCAGTATATTTAATTTTAGACTCTGGGCATGTGATGAGGCAAAGATGATTGCTCCATAGTCTGTTTTTAAAGGATGATAAAATCAGGCCTCTGTAGCTAGTGATCTTATTGTTTGCACATGTCATAAGATGGAGTCTTTCTTTCCAGAAGTTCTGTTCCATCAATTTTGTTTTAATCGGTCTTCTGTAGTTGGTGGTCTTGGGTTTTGCACTGATCCTAGGATGAAGCCTAGGATAGAGTCTTTTTTTTTTTTTTTGGTCACACCTGGCAGTTCTCAGGGGTTACTCCTGGCTCCATGCTCAGAAATTGCTCCTGGCAGGCACGGGGGACCATATGGGGCACCGGGATTCGAACCGATGACCTTTTGCATGAAAGGCAAATGCCTTACCTCCATGCTATCTCCAGGGCCCCTAGGATAGAGTCTTTCATCATGTTTCCAGAAGTTCTGCTTAGTTGCAGATGTCTCCATCAGACCTCTAGAATTAGAGATCGTGGTTGTTGTACAGATCATAGGCCAAAGCCTAGACTAGGGTCTTTTTTATTGGTCCCAGGATACATTCTGCCCAGTCACGGTGCTCACATTCAATCTTCTGTAGTTAGCTATCTTTGCTTTTGCACTGATCAAAGGATATGTCTTCTTTTTTTTGTTTTTTTTTTGGGGGGGGCCACACCTGGTGATGCTCAAAAGTTACTCCTGGCTATTTGCTCAGAAGTCGCTCCTGGCAGGCACGGGGGACCATATGGGGAACCGGGGGATCGAACCGCGGTCCATCCTAGGTTAGCGCAGGCACCTTATCTCCAGTGCCACCGCCCGGCCCCCTATCTCTTCTTATTTCATCTTATTATTAGGTGTTGAAATGAGTCAACCTGCTTTTGGACCACGTTGTTGCCATTTCCTCATTGTCAGGATGTCATTCCAAAACTGTTGCATATTGGTGTCAGAGCAGTAGTAAGTAAGACCTAGAGGAAGTTTGGTTCCTGGAGCTGTTGTGGAGAACTGTGTTGATTCTATATCTGAGACCTAGGGTTCGATGTTGGACGGTCACTGTCTAATCACATGGAGTATAAGTTGGGACTACATAACCACGACAGAGCCAAAAACTTACAGACATCACAAAAGGACCTAGGGGAGAGTAAAAGAGCATGTATGGAACTTGTAGTTATACATATTACAGGATATTTCAAGGGCAGAGAAACCCTGTATCTCATAGGCTAAGGGAATTTTATAATTTTTACTGTGCCTAGGCAAAAAATAGCACAAATTAAAATCAAAAAATTTTTTTGTAAATGTTGTTGCTTCCCCCCTTTCTTTTCTTTGCCTTCCCCCACCCCCATGCTTTGATTCATCTTTATTTCAGGACTGTGTTAGTGTTTGGTTGTTGTCTTTATTGTTGTGGTGCTTTTCAGGTTTTTTGTTTGTTGTTTTTTGGGTTCCATTTTTCTTATATTATTTTTGTTTTCCTTCCTTTCCCCTTTCTTTTCTTAAACTGATATTTATAGTCTCTAGAAGGACTCCTCCTGTTTTCTGCTTGTTTGCATTTTTGCCCCTCCCCCATTTTCTTTCTTTTTTCTTTACCTTCAAACAGAACCAAATAACTTGAACCATTTTGTTCTGCCTCACAATTTGAGGGGGAAATAATGGAGGGAACCAAGACCAAACAGTCGTATGAACATTGAGTAGAAATAAAAAATGATCAGACTTGAACACCAAATCCAAAGCCAACTACAACAGAATTGGTACCCAATCAACAACAGACTAGACACAGAAGGGGGCCACTTATACTAGCAGGCCAGAGGCAATATGGGCTGCATGCTGGGAACAAGGATGGAGGGAGAACAACATTGGTGGTGGGAATGGCCCTGATTCAATGTCACTATGTACCTGAAATACTACTGTGAATGATTTGTAATTCACTTTGGTCAAAATAAAAATGATTAATTAAAAAATAAAGGAGCAAGGTTGATAATAGAGATTACATCTATTCTCTCACTGCTCTGTCATGGCAAGTTGCAGTTTCTCAGAGATTTGTTTGGTTGAGTAAAGAAAGATGCCAGTTATGACACCAATGTAAGCTTTGGTGATGAGTTAGGGAGGGGTTAAGGGAGCCACAATACTGAAATGTAAAGTTCATATATTGTAGACATTTCTGGTGTAAGTCCCATAATTCTTGGACTGTTTATGTAAGGCAGAAGTGATGTCCATCTATACTATAACCATTTAGTATAAATTATCTGTGAATATAAGCTGAACACACTGCCAACACATGTAAGATTAAATATGTGGCCCAGAAGCCACAGGGAGAAGAACTATTTACCCAAGTTTTTTTCTCTAGCCATAATAATATTACAGGGATCAGAGATTCTGAACCCTGCTTCCTGTTAATATGAAAGGAATATATGATGAGTTTTGACAAATAAACCCATGCTTTTTAAATATAGTGTGTTGGAATAGCGGATTAGGGACATCCTAATATTATTTAAGTGTTTTAAGAATCAAAATCAGCAGTCACCTGAAAAGGGACTATATTTAAATGTGCTCATTTGCCACTGCGTACTGGTGGGAGGATTATTATACTTGCTTTTAAAATATGGTGGAGACTTTGTTGTACTCATTGCTTCAAAGCAGAACATGATAAAGTAGGTTCATTATCACTCAATATAAAGACTATAATATGAAGCGTCATTAGAGCCTCATTATTAAACCATATTTAAAGGAAATAGATCTTAGATCATGAATAGCAGGGTAACATTTGTAAACTATTTTTCATGTTTGTTAGAAATTATTCACTTCACTTGCAAGCACTCACTTATGCTAGTTTATGTTGAACTTGGAACAATTCCCTTTCGAGTATTTGAAATCACTCTTCCCTTTTTGCTTGTGGTTTTTTATTTTATTTTATTCTTTTTACCGATTTTGTGTTCTATGTTTTACTCATGGCTTCCTTGACTTCATAGATATTAAATTGTTGTTCTCTATTGCCCTTACAAACATGAAAGAACTTGGAATAATGAAATAATGAAAAGGAACTGGTGAAATAATGACAAGAGGACTCATTGTATTTTATGTTTTCTGTTTTTCTTCAGATCACTGTAGTTAAGAGATCAGAATTGTGGAGGCAGAAAGCTGCATAAACTTTAACACTCTGAACTTGATCAGGTTACTTAATCTTTTTGCGTTGCTGTTCCTCAATTGGAAAACCAGGGTAACAATAGCACTAATAAAGGTGTATTTTTGTAGTGATGTGAAAAATACGTGAAAACATTCCACATATTTAAAACATTACTCAAAAAACTGGCATTATAATTATCCACAATTACTTTAAATTTTCATAATTTATTTACATTCCCATTTTTTATTTTTGGACAACTTAGACTTTTTATTTTGTTCCATCTCAGTTTTTGTGACTTGACTTTATAATTGGGCACAAGTGTTAAAAGGTCTGATTAACATTTGTGGAGACTGGCTAGTATTCTGTTCTAAGGGACACTCATGACTAAAAAGAATAAAGCAATTTACAGAATTAGGTTTATATGGTGAAAATAAGACAGTTATGGGTGGAGATTTAAGATGCAATAGATGCCATTACTTTTAGGGTGGGAAACATCTGACCTGTGGGCTGTATAAAGCCTGTGAAATCATGTGATCTCATTCTGCTCTATGACAGAATAAACATGTAGGTTTACCACTACTCCCCTTATTGAATAATGCTACAAATCTCCAAATATCCCTATTTTATCCACCCCTACTTTACATAAAATTGCTATTGATGTGCTTTCTGTGGATAGATGAATGAATAGAGAAAGATCTAAATGTTGTGAAGGAGGCAGCCCCCAAAATTGAGTAGACATTTCTGAGAGAGGAAACTGGGATTCGCAAGTGAAAGTATCCTCTGTCCAGAGAATATCAACTAAATCCAGTGTAACTGTGGCATAAGGAGTGGAGTATGTAATCAAATGGTGGCTGATTAGAAAGATCAGAGTCAGACTGTGACTTGTACATTAAGGAAAAGAGCCTGGATTTAGAGCAGGTCTCTCAGCAACAGCACTGTTAACATTTAGACCAGAGAGTTGTTTTGTTGTAATGAGAGAATGCACTGTGTACTGTAGGATAGTTGGCAACGTTTTTGGCCTACACCCATAAGATGCCAGTAAATGCCCACCCCCATTGTGGAAACTAAATGTCTCCAGACATTGTAACAAGTTGCCAAATGGGCAGAATTGACTACAGTTGAGAGCCACTCAGATTACATTCAGCAGGCAATATTATGATTTGACTCATATTTTAGAATGTATTTTGTTCAATTTCTTCAGAATGGAGTATAGGGAGTGACAAATGGAAAGAGACTAGTTATAAGGAGATGAAAGTATTTAGAGTTGTGTGGTATAAGTGAGAAATTTTAAATTATATTGATGAGTACTATTTTCTCTTAAGACAACACAAGTAAAAAACATTTACTCATAAACACGAGCAAAGTTTTGGAATTTATAACTCTATAGCACATCACCTTTTCCTAATTAGGAAAAGTTTGTTGAATGAATGAACAAATGCATATGGTTGTCTCAGTGTAATCATTGCTACCAAGGTAGGATAAATATGCATGGTCACTGTAGTGGTGGTCTTTAGTTTTATACTGGTAAGTAGGAGCTGGTAAGTAAGGTAATTTTTTAAGGTTAAATGTTGATTTTTGTTAAAATGCTGGGCCCATATATACAGACTATTTCAATAGAAGGAAGCCCCAAAACTATTAGAGGCTCATATAAATTTTTATATAAGTGTCTCACCCTGAATTTGATAACAGAAAGAAATTAGGCTAAGGTACTTGAAATATACTTGAGTTTGTAATTAGAAATATGTTTGAACAGTGGATAATAGCTATCTTTTAATATTTAGCATTCTGAATAAAACATGTTTAGTTTGAGATTCACTACTTTTTAACCTGAGTTGATGAAATTGATTCATATCTATTTTAGTTTACTTGTTTTGTTTTTGGGCCACATGCAGCATTTCATGCTTTTATTTCTGGCTCTGTGCTCATGAATCACTCAAAGGATAATATGGAATTCCAGGGTTTGAGCCTGGGTTGACTTTGTGCAAGGCAAGCACCCTAGACAATGTATTCTCTGGCTCCCCTATACTAAATTAAAGATATTTTGTTTAGAATGCTTTGGTATAGTTGAGAAACGGATTTGGTAGCTGTTTATGGCTTTGTGTATAGGAGGTATTGGGAAATTGAACCACAGTCACAACTGTTACAGCTGTATGCAGAACATGTGACTTTCTTCCTGTACTATTTCTCTGTCCCCTTGAAATAATTCTTGAGATTACTTATTGAGTAATATTCTTTCTGTTAATAATAAAAAAAACTTGGATGGATGGGCAGCGACCTGCTTCTTTCACAGGTACTGGGGGGTAGATCTGAGGCAAGGCTATCAGAGGTTGCCATTATTGGAACTTGGGGACTGCCCCCTCTCACAGGTATCAGAACTAGGAGATCTGAGGCCAGGGCCAAATCTTAGTGACTGCCCTCACCCTCCCCACCTAGGGCCACACTCCAGAGTAGGAACCCAGCCACATGCCACAGGGTGACATAGGAGGGCTGAGAACAGGGATAGAATACTCTGAATCATCAAATTTCCCAATTTCCTTGAGAAAACCAAGGAAGACACTATCAGCTGGAGATATGGTGAAAAATCCTACCAAGTTTCCAAGTCCACCAAAACACATGACCCCAATAGATGAGTTCAAGAAATCCATAGATGAAAAGTCAACCAACTCAAAGAAGGACTTGTAAGAAGATGAGAGAATCCATAGAAATGGAATTACAGGAAATCAGAAACATCTTAGGAAGCCATAATAGTAGAATTACACAGTTGGAGAATCACATAGAAGAACTTGTAGAAAATCTAAAACCCAAAATGACAACGAAGCCAATAAGTAAATAAGAGGTAAGGCATTGGAAGAAAATGTTAGGTATTTAATGAACAAAGACAAAAGAAATAATTTACAGATTGTAGGAATACCAGGATGGGAAAAAAGGGGAAAGGAGAAGAACAAGTGGTGAGGGAAATAATAGCAAAAATCTTTCCGACCCTCTGGAAAGAGGCTCCAGTTCAAATCCAAGAGGCAAAAAGAGTCCCTAATAAAATAGATCTTAATAAACCAACACCAAGACATATAGTAATCCAAATGACATAAACAAAGAGAAAGATGAATTCCTTAAAGCAATAAGGGAGAAAAAACCTGAAATACAAAGGAAAGAACATAATAATCATACCAGATCTTCCATTTAAAACAATTCAAGCAAGAAGACAGTGGAATGACATATTCAAACTACTGAATGAAAGAAATCTCCACTACCTGGCAAAACTCTCATTCATATGGGAGGGAGGACTAAAATCAGTCTCAGACAAGAAAGAACTCACGCTTTTTGTGCCAACCAAGCCAACTCTAAATGAACTACTTAAAGATGTATCACACAATCCAAACACCCGATTGTAACAACAACCACTCTTCTTAGTACAATAGCACAACAACCTGCTCTGTCAATAATCTCCTTAAAGGTCTATGGGCTAAATCCCCCCATTAAAAGATACAGAATAGAGGGTTGAATCAGAAAACAAAATCAGATTTCTGCTGTCTGCAAGAAACACACCTAACAGAACAAGATAGACACAGGCTTAGAATAAAAGGATGGAAATCAATTATTTAAGTCAATGGAAAACAATATGAAGCTGGGACAGCCATTCTCATATTAAATCAAATTGCATTCAACCTCAAGAAAGTGCTCAAAGACCAAGAGAGTCACTACTTTTTAGGGGAACTTTAGATCAAGAAGTACTAACTCTGATCATATCTAGGCAGCAACTATAGAATCACCAAAATATGTAAGGCATTTGCTCACAAAATTAGGAAACATATGGAAGAAAATGTGATAGTAGTAGATTTTAATACTCCAGAATCACCACTAGATCCAGTAGGCAGAAAACTAGCAAAAACATAAGAACTCTAAATGAATAACTAGAGGAAATGGGCATAATGGACTTATATAGGCCTCTTCACCCTAGAATGCAGAATACACATTCTTTTCAAGTGCATATGGAACCTTCTCTAGAATAGACCATATCTTAGGATATAAATATAACTTACACAAAGTCACAAATATAAGGGTTATCAAAAGCACCCTATCGGATCATTATGCAACA
>PVKC010024432.1:0-16881 GCA_004027635.1 Crocidura indochinensis | reverse complement strand
GTTGCTTTTCCAGAACCAAATAAATTATCTATTGTTTAGGGTTTAGTTAACAAAGTAGAAATTAATAGAAAATAAAGATTTAATCTAGAGAATTAGGATACAAAGAATGTAGAAGAGCAAGAAAAAAAAGAGATCAATTTAAAAGTTAAACTGAATTTCAGCACATTTAGAAGGGCAGAAATGTTGGGAATTTTAGGAATTTCTAGAATAGCAGGAGAGTAGTTTCTGTCATGCTTTACTACCAAAAGGTTGCAAGGTTTTTAATTTAGAAGTCGTCTCAACCTCATGCCTACCAACATGCCCCATTTTTATTCATAGCTGTTATCAGGAAATTATAGCCATTTCTTACTGGTTCCCATCCAAATGTCATGCTAATTCGTTTCTTTGGTGCAATCAAACCCAACCCAGATCCCCCTCACGCCTCCTCTTTGCCCCCAACTCCCCCTTAATCATATTATATTGACAAAAATCTAACATAACCACACAACAGCAAAATTCTTAATAAGGGATTTGTGATAAAATGTTTTAAAACTTTATATTAAGGGCTGAAGTGATAGTAGAGTAGGGAAGGTACTTGCTTTGCACACAGCTGACTCAAGTTTGATCTCCAGCACCCTATATGATTCCCAAGCACCACCCAAAGGAATTCCTGGATATAGAGTCAGAAGACACCCCAGAAAATAACTAGGTATGGCCTCCAAATAACAACAAAATGTTGTATTAAAGTCCAGGGAGATAGCTCAAAAAGCTAGTGGACATGCTTTGCATGCTAGAAGCTGATTTGTTACTTATCACCACAAGGTCCCAAAAATACCACTGTGAGCAATCCCCAAGGACTGAACCCAGGAGTAATACTTGAGCACTGTCAGGTGTGGTTCCCCTCCCAAACAATAAAACATTAATTCCAACATTAATTATGATTCAAAGCAAGTATACCTGATAATGATTGAATGACATGGAATATATTTTTTCTTGGAAAAACTACAAAGATGTTAACATTTGTTTGGTTCATTTTCAAAATAAGGTAGATTTTTCATACCAGGACTCTCTTGAAAGATCACAGCGCTGAAAGGTTATAATAATTCTCTCATTGCTCATCCCAGCCTACCCTTTGATCAAATTACATTTAGTTAGAGCACCAAAATGCTAGAGCATAGAGAACTGAATGCATGGTCAGCAGCAATAAAATTAGTTTGTAAGCCTATCAATGAAATTTATTTTATGTAATAATACAGTGTGTTTCAGTTATAGTTCTAAAATGCAAGTGTAATTGTTATCAAAATCAGTGATCTCCACGTTCTCAATAGAGACTTTTGATCATGCATAAATATAGAAATTAGAGAGGCTTTAATATTTCTTTCCAACATCTGAATAGGTCATCTTGTATAGCTTTTGAGATATATATACCACACTGGAAAAAGCACTGACTTATCTATTTTTTGTTCTACCATGTTTTCTCCCTCTACTTCAAATCAGGCACCACTAAAGGTCTATTACATGCAACATAGTGTTTTAATCAAGACCAAAAATTTATATCTACAGCAAGGGTAAAATCTATAGTGAAGTCAGAAGAAGAGAGATAGACACAGAATAATCTCTCAAATATGAGTCATGCAAAGAAACATAGTATAGGAACTACAAATAGTCAAAGAGAACACAGAGACCATGAGAACTAATTTATACAACTGTGTTTACCAAGAGAAGGGCAGGGTCAGGGTGATAGTGGAGAGAAGCAAAAAGTGGTGGAGGGTGTGGTGCTGAAAAACTGTATACATGAAATCCCATCACTAAAAATATTATAAATCATTGTACTTCAAATAAATCATAAAAATTTATGATCAATGGGGCCTGGGAGATATCATGGAGGTAGGGCGTTTGCCTTTCATACAAAAGGTCATCGGTTCGAATCCCAGTGCCCCGTATGGTCCCCTGTGCCTGTCAGGAGCAATTTCTGAGCATGAAGCCAGGAGTGACCCCTGAACACTGCCGGGTGTGACCCAAAAACCAAAAAAAAAAAAAAATTATGATCAATACCCATTATCAAGTTTACTTACATACCAGGAGAGGGCAGAAATGAGCAGGGGTTAGTCAGAGGCCTAGAATGTGACCTATAAAGTAGAGGAGGAAAACAACTGGAGAACTGCGTGCCGGTCCTTGGTTCTAGAAGCAACATTGGTAACAGTTAGAGAGAAGCTCCATGTAAAATGAGAAATAACCGCTTCCCCTCACCAAATATTAGGCTATAATAGGACACAAAAATTAGCCATCAGGGACAAACTAAAGTGTTGCAGGTGCTGAGGGATGGGCACATGATTTATGTTAGGGGTGAAGATCAGTGAGAAAGACAGAGATACAGAAATGGGGAGCGAGGGAGAGAGAGATAAAGAGAGATAGAGAAAGTGCAAGAGAAAACTAGGAAGAGAGAGCACAAGTACACTGACTCAAAGTCAAAACAAGTAAAACCCCCAACACCCAAAGCTAGAATACCTGACAACTGTAGAGTGTGTTGGATTCAATTTCAGGAGTCTAGCAGGAATAGTGAGAGCTTCCAAGGCTCAAAAGTTTATGAGGCAATTATCAAGAAAATAGGCAGTGGAGTAAGAAGATTATTGAAATAACAAACAATTATTTTCAGTCTTGAGATTTCTGATCTTAAAGATTTATCATCTTTTCTGAGATGGAAAGGGATGGAAGGTGTTGGCAGATGATTTGAGAGTTAGACTACAAAGTACATGTCAAGTGGTGATAGCATATTGCCTCAGAGCATACAGTCAAATTTCTTTAACATTGGTTTATTATGACAACATCACATCCCAGGGTGGAACAACCTTTGTAGAGTCCCCCTGGCATTATGTAGTGTAGGATCTTGGCGATCTCTGGGAACCAGGTGCTGTCTTGGACCCTAGAGATACAGTGTCAAGCCAGACAAGCAGAGGGCCTGCTCTCATGGGATTTCTAGTGAGACAATAGCAAGGATGGAAAGCAATAATATGCTTCTGACAGTGACAATGCAATGAAAAATATAGAGATGAAATAGACTGTACTAAAAGAGGAGCTGGTTTGTAGTAAGGGAAGAGACTTTTTGAAGGAAGGGAGTATGTTGTGAACCTCAGCAGGAAAATATTCCAACAGAGAAAATGCCAAATGCAAAGCTCCCATGGGAAATATAGTATGACTGAGAATATGGCATAAAGGCCAAGGTAGCTTGGAGAGGATTGTGCAAGAGGAAGACTATTTAGGAGGTATGGTGGATGATAGGGAGAGCATGATGAAGGACCTACAATGTCAAGGTGAGAAGAATGGCCTCTAAAATAAGTTGATTTTTCCCTGCTCAGGTGAGGGGAAATTGCCAGATTACTCCTTTACAAAGATCACTGTGACTGCAGTATAGGGAATCACTAATCTGATCCTGGTATATAAACTTGGAACTTGAGAAAAGTAGTTGTGTTGTATTAGAATCAATACATTGAACTGTCAAAGTTTTAGAAATTTAGAAACTAGTTGTTAAACATCGTATTATAAAACAGAATAGTATAAATTTGAAATAAATTAGATGAAAATAAAAATTTATAAGAAATTAGAACTTTGGCCCATCTACCCTCCTATCCTGGTATGTCATCTGAGAGAGGAAACTCTAGCCCTGGATCTGAACTTGTTCTCCAGGATCCCAGAGACACTCACTGATCCCTTTCCCAAAGCTCTAGGCCCAACCTGTAGCCCATCCTAATATCCAGTCTATTGAACAGATTCAATAGAACAATTCAACGAACTCAAAAAACTCTTCCAAAAGACGAGGGAATACAAACAAATGAAACTGAAGGAATATATTAGTAAGACATAGTAACAGATTCGCACAAGTGAAGAACCATATAGATGAACTTGAAGACAAACTGCAAGCCAGCATTGATAAAGAAGTCTAAAAAGAAAAGAGAGGCAAAATAATGGAAGCAAATGTAAGTTAATAAACAAAAACAATAGAAATAATCTTCAAATTATAGGAATACCAGAAAGGGAGGAAAGAGGCAAAGGAAAGAATAAGTAGTGGGAGATATAATAGCAGAGAGCTTCCCCAATCTCTGAAAAGTGGCAACTGTATAAGTGCAAGAAGCAAAAAGAGTACTATACAAAATAGACCCTAACAGAACAACACCAAGACATATAATAATCCAGATGGCAAACAAACAAACAAACAAAAAACAAAGAGAGAAATGGACTTCTTAAAGAAGTTAGGGAGAAGAAAAACATTAAGTATAAAGCAGGGGTCTCAAACTTGCAGCCTGTGGGCCACAAACGGCCCTCCATACAACATTTTGTGGCCCTGTCCTAGAAGAATCTTTTTTTGTTTTGTTTTAGTTGTTTGGGTAACACCCCCCCAATATTCAAGGCTTATTACTGAATTTGCACTCAAGGATCACCCCGACTTTGCCTCCTGCGGCCCACAGGTAAATTGAGTTTGAGACCGCTGGTATAAAGGAAAGCACATAAGAATCAAACCAGATCTCTCGTATGCAATGATCTAGGCAAGAAAAGAATGGAATGACATATTCAAATTACTAAATGATAGAAAATTTCAAATTAGAGTTCATGAACCAGAAAAACCTCTCAAAATCATTCTCAGAAAAAAAATGAACTTGCAATATTTGCAATAATCAAAGTGACTCTAGATGAACTACTCAAACGTCAATTATATAATCCAAACAACCAAGTATAACAGAAACAACCATGCACAATATTATGGCACAACAGCCTGTTCTGTCAATAGTTTCCTTAAATGTTAAAAGATAAACTATTCCATCAAACGGTATAGAGTAGAGGGTTGGATCAGGAAACAAAATCCAATCATTTGTGGTTTTGCAGGCAACACACTTAAAAGCTCAGGATAGACAAACGTAGAGTAAAAGGATGGAAAACAATTATATAAACCACCAGAAAAAAAATAGCTGGGGCAGCCATAGTTACATAAGATCAAATTGCATTCAACCTCAAGAAAGTAATTTGAGATAAGGATGAACAGTACTTATTGATTGGCGGTGGGTGGAAATAGACCAAGAAATACTAACTCTGATCAACATATATGCACCAAAAAGTCAACAAAATATGTTAAATTTTTGCTTACAAATGTAAAAAAAACATGTGGCAAAAATGAAACAGTAGTGGGAGATTTCAACATGCCATTCTCACCACTGGATATATGTAGAACATCAGGAAGGATATTAGAGCCCTAAATAAGAAACTAGAATAGCTTTGATTAATGGATTTTTACAGGGCCTTTCATTCTCAAAAAATTAAATATACATTTTTCTCAAGTACACACAGAACATTCTCTAGAATAGTTCACATTTTTGTACATAGTCTAAGTTACAAAAATTCTCAAACATAAAATCATGCCAAGCATCCTAGTGCCACAGAGATAGAGTGATTATAAAAAGTGATTATAGAGAGATAGGGAGTGATTATAAAAAGAGGATATGGAGAAGCTAGCACCAAGAGGCTGAACAACATGATTTATAATAGGTGGATAAAAGAAGAAATAAAGGAATAGATAAAGAAATTCCTTGAGACTAATAATAATAAATAACTTACCAAAATCTATGGAATATAGCAAAAACAGTAAATAGAGAGAAATTCATATACATTCCTACATATGGAAAGAAGATACAACCAACAACTTAAAGGCTCACCTTAAATATCTGTAAAACCAACAAGAAAGAAACCCAAACACAAGCAAAAGAAAAGAAATAATAAAAACCAGAACATAAATCGATGACATAGAAATAAAGAAAACAATACAAAGAATCAGTGAAAGAAGGAGTTTAGTTTTTTGAAAGAATAAACAAAATATACAAAGTGTTGACAAGACTCACAAGGAAAAAAAGAGAAAGTTTCCAAGTAAATCAGATTAGAAATGAAAGGGAAAAATTAAAACAGAACGCCTAGACATCCAAGCCATCATAAAAGCTTATTATGAACACCATTAAGCTAGAGAACCTAGAAAAAATTAACAGATTTCTGGTAACATATAATATCCAAAAACTAAATGAAGAGGAAGTAGATAGCCTAAGTAGGTCAATAATAAGCAAGGAAATTGAGAAAGTAATTAATAATCTTCCCAAGAATAAAAGTTTATGACCAGATGAGTTTACAGTTGAGTTTTATCAAACATTCAGGGAAAAATTACTACCATTGATCCTTAGACTCTTGCAAAATAATATTAAAGAGACAGGTATACTCCTTAATACTGTATATCTGTCTAACATTATTCTGATTCCCAAAACTGACAAAGGTAGCAAGAAATAAAACTATAGGTCAATCTCACTGATGAACATTAATGCAAAACAAATAAAACAAAATATTAGCAAGCTGAATCCAACAGCCCATCAAAAATTATATATCAAGGCCAAGTGAGATGCAATGATGGTTCAATATGCACAAATCAATCAATATTATATACCACATAAGTAAAAGAAAAGGTAAAAAGCATAATATTTGGGGCTGGAGTGGTAGCGCAGCAGTAGGGTGCCTGCCTTGCACATGGCTGACCCAGAAAGAACCTCGGTTTGATCCCCCGGTGTTCCATATGATACCCCTAGCATTCAAAACAATTTTTGAATGCATAGCCAGGAATAATCCCTAAGCATCACTATATGTGGCCCCAAAACCAAAAATAACCATAATAATATTATTAATAATATTAACCAATACAGAGAAATAATTTGACATGATCCAACACCCATTCAAACTTTCAGGTGTAAAAAGAACCTTCCTTACTCTAGTAACAGCTATCTGGCATTGGAGGGGCGATATAGGATGCATGCTGGGAACAGGGGTGGAGGGAGGACAACATTGGTGGTGAGAATGCCCTGATTCAATATCACTATGTACTTGAAATACTACTGTGAATGCTTTGTAATCCACTTTGGTCAAAATAAAAATTATTACTATAAAAAAGCCCATGACAACATTATCCTTAATGGAGAAAAATCAAAAGCATCTCTACTGAGGTCAAGCACAAGTTAAAGATGTCTTTTGTCTCCACTCTTATTCAACATAGTGTTAGAAATCCTCACAATAGTAATCAGTCAAGAGAAGAAATCAAAGAAATCCACATTTGAAAAGAGGAAGTCAAACTATATTAGCTGATGACTCTTTTTGGATAGAGTCAAAAGAGTCAGCAAACAAGCCTCTAGAAAGAATAAACCAATACAGTGATGTTGCCAGCTATAAAGTTAATACACAAAGGATAGTTGCCTTCCTTTATATAAATATGACTCAGAAGAGATAGAGATCAGAGTCTATCACATTTAAAAGACTGCCTAAAACCATCAAGTACATAGGAATCAACCTAATAGAAGAGGTGAGAAACCTATCTTATGAAAACTTAAAAAAATCTTAAGAAAAAGAGGCCAAAGAGATAGCATGGAGGTAAAGCATTTGCCTTGTATGCAGAAGGACCATGGTTTGAATTCCGGCATCCCATGTGGTTTTTCGAGCCTGCCAGGGGCGATTTCTGAGTGTAGAGCCAGGAGTATCCCCTGAGTGCTGCCGGGTGTGACCCCCCAGAAAAACAAAACTAAAACAAAACAAATCCTTATGAAAGAGGGGCCAGAGTGTGGTCCCTCAAACCTGCCAGGAGCGATTTTTGAGCACAGAGCCAGGAGTAATCCCTGAGCACTGCCAGGTGTGGCCCCAAAACTAAAAAACAAACAAAACCTTAAGAAAGAAATTGAAGAAGATCTAAGGAAATGGAAAAACATTCCATGCTCATGGATTGGAAGAATCAATATTATAAAAATAGCCATCTTACCTAAACTACTATGTAGATTCCAAGTTCAGACAACATTCTTCAAGAATTTACAACAACCAATTATAAAGTTTTTGTGGAACCATAAAAGACTTAGGATAGCCAAACCCATATTGAAAACAAGAAACTGGGAGGCATCTCATCACCTAACTTTAAGTTCTACTACAAAGTGATCAAAACAGCATGGAACAAAGACAGACTTTGGGTCTGAACAATGGGTCAGAATAGAATATCCAGTTACAACCCCTCATATATGTGGTCAATTCCTCTTTGACAAAGGAGTCAAGAACATGAATTGGAATAAAAACAGTCTCTACAACAAATGCTGTTGAGAAATTGAATGGCTACTTGTAAAAAATTAAAGATGTATTCATATCTCACACCTTACACAAAAGTCAATTTAAAGATTAGACCTGAATTTAAATATTAGACCTAAATCCCTAAATTTCACTGCCTAAATTTTAGGCATGGAACTTCAACTTATACATCAAAGGAGTCTTCAATGATAAAATGCAAATGTCAAGGGCTATAGAATCAAATCTAAATAAATAGGACTATATCAAACCAAATAATTGCTGTATGGAAAAAGAAACATGGGCTAAAATTGAAAGAGAGCTAAGTTGGAGAAAATATTTGCACTCAGGTAGAGTTGATATCTAGGATATACAAAGTAGTCACAAAGATTAACCTCACAAAACCTAAAAACTCCATAAAAATTGGGAGAGCCACTTCTCTGAAGGAGGACAGATGACCAACAGGCACATGAAATAATGCTCATCATCACTTATAATTAGGGAAATCCAACTCATGATAATAATAAAATATTATATTATACAAGTGAAAATGGCATGTACCAAAAACATTGGGAAAATTTTGTGTTGTCAGAGATGTGGTGGGAAAGGAACTCTCATCCACTGCTGGTTGCTGCTTGGTTCAATCCTGTGGAAAACATTATGGAAGGGTCTCAGTAAACTAATAACTGTCCTACATTAAGACCCAGCAATCCCACTCATGGGTATCTATTTCCCAGATAGATATCCTCATTCAAAAGGATATGCACTTACTGATATTCATTGCAGCACTCAGTACAGTAGATAAGAGTTGGAATCAACCTAGATGTCAAATAATATATGAGTGGATCATAAATATGTGATACGTATATACAGTGGAGTTTTACATAACTATAAATAATGATGCAATCATGCAATTTGTTGCAACATTCATGAAACTGGAAGTATCATGTTAAATGACATAGGCCAGGAGAGGGATAAATATAGAATTATGTCACTTATATATGATATTTAGAATAACTTCATGAAGAAATTAATTGGTTTAAATGGAAGTTGTTGAGAACTCTTAGGCACCAGTTTATATTGAGAAAAAGGAAATAAATTGAGTGGATGAGGTGTAACACAGTTATTAAAGGATAGGGGACAGGGGACAAGAGGTCTCAGAACATTGGTGGTGTTAAGAAAGGACCTAACTAAATATCCAAACCAGAGTCAACAGTAATTCAATCATGAGACCTAAACTTTAACAATCAAAACTTAAAGTGGACCTGTTATGCTGACAGGCTAAGGTGCATGCAGTGGTGGCATGGGATGTACTCTGGGAACATTGGTGGAGAGAGGCTGACACTGATGGTGGGATTGGCCCTGAAACATTGTGTGTCTAATATCCAATTGTGAAAAATTTCGTAAATCACATAAGTTTTAATAATACAGAAAGTCAAAGGGTAATCAGAGATAGCGTTGAGAATCTTTATGCCACAAAAAGAGAGAACCTGGAAGAAATGGATAAATTATTGGACTCCTATAACCTCCCAAGAATGAACCAAGATAATCTTAAACACCTGAACAGACCTATCACTGCTGAAGTAATTGAAATGATAATCAAAAGGCTTCCCTCAAACAAAAGCCCACGTCCAGATGGATTCAGTAGAGAATTCTTTCCAAATCTTTAAAGAGGTTCTACTGCCATTTCTTTTCATGCTTTCCAGGAAAATAAAGAAACAGAAACATTTCCAAACTATTTGTATAAAGCTATCATCTTGATACCAAAAGCAGACAGACAGACAGACTCTCTCCTCTCTCTCTCTTTCTCCTCTCTCTCTCTCTCTCTCTCTCTCTCACACACACACACACACACACACAAAGACAGAGAGAATTACAGGCCAATATCCTTGATGAACACAGATGCAAATATCCTCACCATGGGGGCCTGAGTGATAGAATAGCAGGTAGGACATTTGCCTTGCATAAAAGGCTGACCAGGGTTCAATCTCATATGGCCTCTATGTTCACCAGGAGTAATTTCTGAGCACAAAACCAGGAGTAATCCCTGAATGCTGCTGGATGTGATCCAAAAACAAAACAGTCTTTAACAAAATACTAGCAAATAGTATTATGCAATGCATTATCTAGGTCATAACCCATGACCAAATAGAATTTATTCTAGGCATTCAAGGATAGTTTAATGTACACTACTCAATCAATATAATACATCATATAATATAAAGAAAATAGAAAAATTACATGATCATAGCAATAGATACAGAGAAAGCATTTGATAAGATCCAGTATTCATTCATAAGAATTATCAACAAGATGGGGATTGAAGAAACTTTTCTCAATATAGTCAAAACCATTTACCAAAAGCCTACAGTAAGCATTATTTATACTAACTAGGGAAAATTAAAAGCCTTTACTCTAAGATATGACACAACAAAAGTTTTCCTACTCTTGGGGCTGGAGCGGTGGCACAAGGTATAAGGCATCACGCTAGCCTAGGACTAACCATCTCATATGGTCCCCCAAACCAGAGGCGATTTCTAGTGCATAGCCAGGAGTAACCCCTGAGCATCACCGGGTGCAACCAAAAGAAAAAAAAAAACAAAAAAGTTTTCCTACTCTCACCATTTGTATTTAATATAGTGCTGGAATTATTTGCCATAGCAACTAGGCAAGAAGAAAAAAAGATTAGTGGCATGTGGATAGAAAATAAACCAGTTTAGCTTTCATTAATTGCATATGACACAATGCTATATATAGAAAATCTTAAATACTTCAATAAAGCTTCTAGAAACAGCAGATTCAGATAGTAAAGTGGCAGGTACAAAATTAATATGTGAAATTCAAAGGCTTTTCTATATACAAAGAATGAAAGAGAAGAAGAAAGAGGTATTTTAAAAATTACCGTACACAATTTTGCTTCATAAAATCAAGTACAGAGGCTGAGAAATAGTACAGCAAATGGGGTGCTTACCTTGCATGCTGCTGATCAGATTTGATCCATGGCTCCATATATAGTCCATTAAACACTGCTAGGAGTAATTCCTGAATGAAGACCAGGACTAACTGTTGAGCACTGCAGGGTATAGCCCAAAAACAAATCTACAGAAAAAAATAGAGAAAAGAAAATTAAGTACCTTGGAATCAACTTAACTAAAGAAGTTAAATGACTAAGCAAAAGACTTGAGTATTCTGAGATATATAGTCAGGTATATAATCAATTAATCTTTGTTAAAGATGTAAGAAATATGAAGTGGAGCAAGGAAAACCTTTTCAACAAGTTGTGCTGGGAAAACTGGTCAACTGCATACAAAAATATGAACTCAAATATCTTGTAAACACTATGCACAAAAGTCAAATCAAAATAGATTAAATTTTTATATCAGATTTGAAACTATAAGGTACATAAGAGGAAAACATAGGCAGAATTCTCCATGACACTAAAACTAAAGGCATCTTCAACAATAATATTTCATTGATCAAGCATGTGGAAGCAAAGATAAACAAATGGAGACTATATTAAACCAAAACACTTCTACACCTCAAAGAAAACAGTAGCAAAGACATAAAGACTGACCACAGATCAGAGGAAATTATTCACCTACTACTAATCATCTCAGAAGAGTTAATTACTAGATATAGAAGGCACTGGTAGTTCTTAACAAAAATAAATCAAACTCTATCCAAAAATGGGGAGAAGAAATAAACAGAAACTTCCTCAAAGAAAGCCAAAAAGCACATGAAAAACTGCTCTACATCATTCATTATTAGAGGATTCAAATAAAAATTAAAATGAAATATCGACTCATACTACAAAGACTGGCATGCTCATGAAAAAGAAAAAAAGGAATCAGTCACTATGGATGTGCTGAGATGGGACTCAAATTCACAACTGGTGAAACTGTAGACTGATCCAGCCTTTTTGGAAAACAATATGGACATTCCTCACAAAACTAGAAATTGAACTCCCATATGAACCAGCAATACTGCTCCTGGGAATACACTCTGGGGGTCCAAAAACAAAATGCAGAAAAGTCTTCTATATTCATATGTTCACTGCAGCAGTATTCCTAATAGCCAGAATCTGGACACAATCCAAGAACACATAAGTTGATAAAGAAACCATGGTACATCTACACATTGGAATACTAATGTAGTTGTTAAGAAAAATGAAATAATGAAATTTGCTTATATATGGATGAATATGGAGAGTATTAGATGAGCAAAATGAGCTACATGGAGAGGGATAAACAGAATGGCTGTACTCATTTGTGGGATATAAAAAAGATAGTATGGTAACAATAGAAGCAAGGATCAGGAAGACTGACTCCTGGTAGGAGACTTTCCACAAAGAGTGAGGGAGTGCAGTCTTGGCAGAGAGGAGACCACTAAGACAATGATAGTTGGAAATGATCACTCTGGACAAGAACTGGATGCTATAATGGGTCAAATTGATATGCATGATACAATTTCAGTAACAATATTGCAAACCATAGTGCTTAAAAGGAAAACAGTAGAGGGAGAGAGAGTGTGTGTCTACCATAGAAACTGGTAGGAAAGAAATCAGGAGGGAGGAAAACGGGATATTGGTGGTGGGAAATATTAACTGGAAAAGGGATGAGTATTAGAACAATGTAAATATGACTGAAACTCAATCATGAATAATTTTGTAAATGTTTCTCATGGTTATTTAATTAAAAATTTATTAATTTACAAAAGAGAAACATTAAAATAGGTTGGTCCAAGATCTGTAGTTAGAAGTGTGATCAACCTAACCCTAAAAAGAAGCCACCTTTTTTTAGCTGATTAAGCCTCCCAGGGCCTCTGGTCCTGATAGTTCCATCCAGTGGATACTGGGGAATTGGAGCTATCTGAAAATAATATAATAGGGAAAATAGAAAAGATAACAAATATCTGCCAGCTGCAAAAATGTGCCAGGCAAATATATTGGATATTGATTTGCTTATTATCTGTTCTTGATGTCTCTGTTAACGATGACTCTGTTAGGTGGGTGAATGGTGGAGGACTGTGATGGTACTCAATAAATGGCCTGTTTGTGAGGTTACTGATGGCTGCTCAGGCCACCCTAGAGCTTGCACAATCCTGTGTGTTTGTCTGTCTCTTTATGTGTTTTTCTGTCTCTGTATGTTTGTCTGTCTCCTTATGTGCTTTTCTGTCTTATTCTCTGTGACTGATCTCTGTTGGACAGAGGACAGAGGACAGTTGCCTAGCCAACTGGCTTTAAATACTTTCTGCCAAGTTATCATACTTGATGGTAACTCTGAGCCTGTTTAGAAAACAAAAACGTTACTTGTTTTTATATATTTAGCACCTGAAGGCAGGTGATCAGCGTCTCAAGTAGCTTTATGCCAGGTGGTTACTTGGGATCTACAACTATTTGGAAGTTGTAGGTATGTGGGACTGCAAGAAAAGCCAGACATCTCATTCTAGACTTAGATTTCCTATCTAATTCATTGAAAGTTGTAGCTAAAAAATACCTGAGTTATTTACTGAAACACATGATGCTTCTTAACTAGTTATAGTTCTCAAACCTGTTGAGCTACTTCTGTTATTTCTGATGACTGAGCTTTTTGAGACATTATTCAGGATAGCACAAACACTGCTTTTAGAAGTACTATGCACTATCTAGCTCAACAGAGTCATTTTTGTTTTGTTTTGTTTTGTTTTGTTTTGCGCCCACCCCCTTGACGTTCAGAGATAACTCCTGCCTATGCACACAGAAATCGTTCCTGGCTTGGGGATCACATGGGATGCCAGGGAATTGAACCGTGGTTCGTCCTAGGTCAGTCGCTTGCATGACAAAAGCCCTACCGCTGCACCACCGCTCCTGCCCAGATAGAGACATTTTTTAAAATTAATTTTAGGAACTGTAATTTATAATAATACTAGTAATATGAATACAATATTCCAACATCCTGCCCCAAGACACTTTGGGGGGGGTTGGATTACACCCGGCAGTGCTCAGGGGTTACTACTGGTTCTACACTCAGAAATCTCTCCTGGAAGGCTCGGGGGACCATATGGGATGCCGGGATTCGAACCACTGTCCTTCTGCAAGCAAGGAAATGCCCTACCTCCATGCTATCTCTCCGGCCCTGAGACACTTTTAAAGAAAATTATTTATTTTTTTCTGATGAGAGGATGTTGGGCCACACATGGTTAAAGCTCAGGGCTTACTCATAGCTCTGCACTCAGGTCTTCCTTTAGTTGGATTAGGAGAACATATGGGGTACTGGAGATTGAACACAAATTGGAAGAGTAAAAGCAAGTGCCTTACCCACTGTACTATTGCTCTGGCCTCAAAAGAAATTAGTTTTAATATATAAAATTATCACACCTCTCCACCACCAAAGTGCTTAAGACCCTCTCCATCTCTCCAACTCCTCATCTTATTGACATTCTCAGTTTTGTAAACCAAGATCAAGAGTTTGTTGGTTGGGGGCCGGGCAGTGGCGCTGGAGGTAAGGTGCCTGCGCTAACCTAGAACGGACTGCGGTTTGATCCCCCGGTTCCCCATATGGTCCCCCGTGCCTGCCAGGAGCGACTTCTGAGTGAATAGCCAGGAGTAACCCCTGAGCATCACTGGGTGTGGCCCAAAAACCAAAAAAAAAAAGTTTGTTGGTATCAATACTATCCATTCCCTTGTTCTTTTTCTCCACATACCACAGATGACTGAGATCATCTGATACTTATTCTTATAGCTCTGATTTATTTTGGCTCTAGTGGTGGTGAGGTAGGTTAACTTTGTACATAAAAACCACAAACATGCCACTGTTATAAAAACATGACATTGTAAAATGTTTAGAGAGTAATTGTAAAGCTTGTTCTGCAAGCTAAATCCAATGGAATCTATTAAAGTGCTGCCTAAAAGTGCACAATGTTAATAAGTATTTTGAATGTTGTTTTAACAGATGCAATAATAGCAATATGCAAATAAGAATGTTATGTTGTATGTTTTCTTGAATTGCCTGCTTAAGCACAAATTTAAAAAATAAAAGCAACAAAATTATGTCAACCTTTCATTTGTCATTATGATTACCATAATATAATCTCACTTGGTGATTATGGAATTAGAGGCTATTATTTTTCAATATATAAATTAGGGTGGAATGTAGAGATAGTACAAGGGTTAAGGTGCTTTTCTTGCAAGGGGCTGATTCCAGTCTGATCCCTGGCACGACATATGGTTTCCTGAATACTCTAAGGAATGCTACATAACACAGAACTGAAAGTAAGCCATACTGCCAAATGTGCTCTGTCCTCATAAAACAAAATCCAAAATCAAATTTAACTTTAAATATTTACTAGATACCTTCCTTCCAATGTTTATGATTTCTCCAACTTTTCACTGGCCATATTTAAAATTAACTTCACATCTTATTTATTGGTTTACATGTTAATTGGCTGCCTTCACCATTTGACTGTTACTTTATTAAGATAAAAATTTATAAAAGATATTCGTATTAAAATAATCAGAGCAAGGGGCCGGAGAGATAGCATGAAGGTAAGGCATTTGCCTTGCATGCAGAAGAATGGTGGTTCAAATCCTGGCATCCCATGTGGTCCCCCAAGCCTGCCAGGAGCTATTTCTGAGCATAGAGCCAGGAGTAACCCCTGGGTGCTGTAGGATGTGACCCAAAAATCAATGATGATGATAATGATAATAATAATAATAATAATAATAATGGCAAAATGGTATCTCAATAAAACTTTTTCTGAAGGAAACTAATTAATAGACATAGAAAGGAAAAAGGGCACTAACTATAAACAAATAGCTCTCCTACAGAGGCCTTCTAGACAGTTTTATTAATGAAACTCATTAATAAATCCTATATGATAGGCTGATGAGAGTCATTTTATCTTCCAATAATGTTTGCTACAAGATACAATATATTTCTTGGCGCTATATGATATATCCTACCTCTTTAATGCACATTCTTTTACCTTAGTAATCCAGAGCAATCAGCCCAGCAAATTCTATTTATGCATGTATGTATGTATGTATGTATGTATGTATGTATGTATATAGATAGGTATGTAAGTATATATGTATCTAGTTTATTTACTCCATATCTCTTGAGTGACTGATTCAGCTATAATTTTACCAAACATCTGAAAAATACTTCAAGAATTTTTTCCTTGGTCCTTAGTCCTCTAAACCAGCCAGTTTTTTTGCGACTAGATTTCAAGCATCTTGTGAGTCAATGACCAGGACTTATGTGAAAAATGTCATTTCCTTTCCCTGGCACATGTTTAAACCAAAAGAAACTCTATATGTTGAATACCATATAGAGTAACATTGGTTAAATTTGTTTTCCAAAGTCTTGTCAGCAGCTTAATGTTCTATCAAGAACCTTAATTTTTATAAAGTTATTATAAGAATGTTCAAACATTATTATAAAAATGTTCAAACATCATTATAAAAGTTACTTTCTCATAAGACAGCATATTGTTGAAATTAAGAATAGTGCTCTAGATTTTCAAGCATTTTTTTTCAGTGATATCCCAATTATAGAGTCAACAGAGGATGAATCCATAGAAATAATAAAAGTTTTATATTGATAGAAATAAAGAGTGAAAATGTGACATTAGAACTTTTTATTTCCAGTTTAAAATAAACTTACATATAAATTGGCTTAACCAGTTTTAAAATTCCTAAACCATAAAGGTCTGCAACAGTAATTGTTATTATTGTTTCTGGTTTGAGGGTCACATTCATGGTGCTTAGGGTTTGCTTCTGGTTTTGTGCTAAGATATCATTCCAGAGGT
>PVKC010024431.1:0-16886 GCA_004027635.1 Crocidura indochinensis | reverse complement strand
ATTTCTGAGCATAGAGCCAGGAGTAACCCCTGTGCGCTGTAGGGTGTGACCAAAAACCAAAAACCAAAAAAAAAAAAAAGAAAAGAAAAGAAAAGAGCAATAGCACAGCATGCAGGGTATTATTTGCCTTGCATGCAGTCAGCCCAGAGCCTTCCAGGAGTTATTTCTGAGTGCAGAGCCAGGAGTAACCTGAGTGCCGAATGGTATGGCCCCAAAACAAAACAAGCCCCAAAAACCTCACTGTTTGTGTGGAGCTATCCAGAAACAATAGAGATGAAGATTAGGAGGACCTCCATGGTAGGAAGCTTGCCACAAAAAGCAAAGAGTACAATTAGGAGTAGAGAAGTGTCTATCTTGAAAGGGACATGCATGGCACCCTTTCATCAACAGTAATGCAAGTCACAGTGGGGGGGGGGGGAGAAGCAGGGGAGGGCATCAGGAAGGGTGAGAGGGAAACTGCTGACATAGGTGACCAGAAATGTGTACTGCTGAAAGTTGCTGTCCATTGTATAACTGTAACTCAAAAATGAGCAACTTTATCTATGAAAAAATAACTGTAGTATGAAATAACTTTGTGACCATGGTGTTTAAATACAATAATGATAATAAAATGATAATTTGGGGAGAGTGGGGCAGAAAGTTAGTAGGGTAGGGGCAAGACTTGCCTTGCATATAACTGACGCAGGTTCAATCCCTGACATTCCATATTCTTCCCTATGCCTAACCAGGAGCCATCCCTAAATGCAGGGCCAGAAGTCAATCCTAAACACCACTGTCTGTGGCCCTAAAACCAAACAAATGTAATTTGGGGCAGAAGGTACTCCCAAATGGTGTTCAAGAAGCCATGACAATTCTCAATCAGGTAGTTCAATATGGGAATCTAAAGGTGTAGTGTCGTGGTAGGGAATAAAAGTTAAAACAGTTAATCCAACAATGCGAAGGCCCTCTAATGACATACCCACTGGTGTTTGGGGGAACTAAACTGAGAAATGAACACTGGTGAAGGTATGAGTGATGGAACATTTTATGATGGAAACTCAACTATCAACAACTTTTTAACTCTCATGGTGAGTTAATTAATTTAAGATTTAAAAGTAACATTGTTTGAGTCCAAATAAAGTAACTTAGCATCAAGAGATGCTAATCAGGTAAAGGACTACTGGAAAACAGAATATTTGCAAGAAATCAAACATTACTAATTGTAGAAAGGGGGCAGAAACCTTATCTTTAATGTATATTAAAGATAATACTATTCTGATCAAATGATCACTTCTGATAAGCATTTGGTTATGATTTTATACACTGGAAATCTAAGTAAACAAAAACAAAATAAACACTTAATATGAGAGCCTTTAAACCTGACCTGCTTTGGGGAAATAAAGAGGTTACATGTAAAAGTTAAGCACGCCAATTAAACAAATTCAAAATCGGAGAATCTGTATGATGAATGGCCTGATCTCTGTAAGAAGTCAAAACTGAGGTTGGGGAGAACTGTACCTTAAAAGTAATCATAATTTGGGGCCGGGCGGTGGCACTGGAGGTAAGGTGCCTGCCTTGCCTGCGCTAGCCTAGGATGGACCACGGTTCGATCCCCCGGTTTCCCATATGGTCCCCCAATCCAGGAGCGACTTCTGAGCGTACAGCCAGAGTAACCCCTGAGCGTCACCGGGTGTGGCCCAAAAACAAACAAACAAAAAAAAAAGTAATCATAATTTGTTTGACTGTAACTCAATCATCAACTTTGTAACTATAGCTAACCTTGTTTTTTTGTTTGTTTTTGAGCCACACCCGGTGACCTGACGCTCAGGGGTTACTGCTGGTCATGCACTCAGAAATCACTCCTGGCTTGGGGACCAAACGGGACATCAGGGATTGAACCCAGGTCCATCCTGGGTCAGCTGTGTGTAAGGCAAATGCCCTATCATTGTACTATCGCTCCAGCCCCTAACTTAGATTGTTTAAAAAAAAATTTTACTTATATATTAAAAAGTAATCATAGTGTAAAGCATATATTTTGACTAACAGGTTCAAGAAATCCAGTTAAAAATTTGTTAAATAGGGGCCCGGGAGATAGCATGGAGGTAAGGTGTTTGCCTTTCATGCAAAAGGTCATCGATTTGAATCCCGGTGCCCCATATGGTCCCCCGTGCCTGCCAGGAGCAATTTCTGAGCATGGAGCCAGGAGTAACCCCTGAGCACTGCCGGGTGTGACCCAAAAAAAAATTGGTTAAATAGACACATAAATACAACAGCTAGATATATAATGCTTTTAAAAATATGACAGTTGGGGCCAGAGATAGCTTGATGGGTAAGGCGCTTGCCTTGCATTCAGGCAACATGGGTTCAATTCCAGCATGCCATGTGGTCTCCTATACAACCACCAGGAGTGACTCCTGACTACAGAGACATACAAAAGTAAAATACTACGATATAAACAAAATGTTAGCAATTGTACCCAGGCATGTATTACAAAATAGTGGCACTGTACTTAATGGTGCATCTTTTATCTTTTGTGGTGACAGGGATGGAATCCAGAGCATCATATATGCAAGACATCCCAGACCTAGTTGACAAATTTTGCATTTTTGTTTCTCTGCCACACCCAGTAGTGCTCAGGTGAGATTCAATCCCAAGATATCTACAATGCAAAGCAGGCACTAAATCTTTTTTAAGCTGTTTGGCCATTGTTTATTTCTGTATATAAGTTGGTAGATCTCAACATCTGTGGAAAAATAGAGGAAATAAAAAGGGAACAGATAGTATTTAACAATTACAAACCCTGTCCTTGACTTACAAAACTGATTAACAAGCAAGAGGTTAGAAGAATGGGGGAGATTGAAGACTGGACTAGAGGTGACATATGGACAGTGAACATGGGTGGTGGAGGTGTATAACAATTTTTATACATCAAAAACTTTGAGCACTATTGTAAATATGTTATTTAATCTATATGTATGTATATAAATTTTGGTTTTTGAGCCACACTAGGGACAATCAGGGGTTACTCCTGGCTATGCACTCAGAATCACACCTGGCTTGGGGGACCATATGGGACACAGGGGGATTGAACCACAGTCTGTCCCAAGTTAGTACGTCCAAGGAAAATGCCCTACTGTTTGCCCACTGCTCTGGCCCCTATAATATGACTTGAAAGATAGTGTGTAAAGAAACTTTTAAAAAAATGACATTAAAAAGCTTGGAAAATTAAGATATATGAAAGTTTTGTTCTAGGTAAGTTTTGCACAAAGCACTGGCCAATAATAATCAGCAAGAAACAGTAACAATAGAATGCAGTTATAACAAAGAAACAGTATCCTATGAAACAAACTGCATAAACATTAGGAAGAAAGGAGTAAGAAAGGGATCAGATAAAGAATCAGTTCTCATCTTCCAAAAGTTTAAAATTTTATTAACACAAAGGCTAAAATCATCTCAGATAATTCTAGTATTGTTTTGTTTTAGGTGAAAGGAAGAGCTCCAAGAGCTCCCTTTCCTCTTATGATGGTTGAAGAGTGATAGAAAACTTTTGTAAATTTTCAAACTTTGGAAACAATTTAATGAGTTAAGAGCAAGTACATAAGTGAATATACCAAGCAAATAAGTTCTTACATATATGAAAATAACATAATCAAAATCAGTAACACTTCATCAATCTTGTTAAAACTGCATTATACCGGGGCCTGGGAGATAGCATGGAGGTAAGGCGTTTGCCTTTCATGCAGAAGGTCATCGGTTCGAATCCCGGTGCCCCATATGGTCCCCCGTGCCTGCCAGGAGCAGTTTCTGAGCATGGAGCCAGGAGTAACCCCTGAGCACTGCCGGGTTAGACCCAAAAACCAAAAAAAAAACCAAAAAAACAAAAAAACAAAAAAAAACAAAACTGCATTATACCAAATTAAGTTACTCAGTACTAGTATCTATTTGTACATACTTGCATTTCATAAGGCATAGTCTAAGACCAAACCCTAGAAAATATACAGCTGAAAACTCAGTTGCATCAACCTATGAACTAGTTGGCAAAATTTTGATAACTTGTTTGTTTAGGAAACTAACCTCTAAAACAGATTTACCTCTAGCCACTTTTATACAAACAGCTCAATTGATAGCTTTCTTAAGCACCCTGAAACTCCAGCATTCAAACTCACCAAATGCAGAGAACAATGGAGGAACTAAGACACCTGCAACTGGGATTGGGATTATGGTGAGAATTCCTGTGAAATTGCCAAACCCACCAAAACAAAACACCTGAGTCTTATAGATGAAGACCCAAAATCAACACTTAATGCTTCATCAACAGAAACAAGGAGTCACTAGCCTGCAGAATTAAGCAATTTATAGATGAACAATTCAATCAATTCAAAGAACTCGTTCAGAAGATGAAAGAACCCAAACAAACAGAACTGAATGAAATAAAAAACATGTTAGCAAGCCATAGTAGTAGAATTACACAAATGTAGAGAATAGCATAAATGAGCCTGAAGACAAATTATAAGCCAACAGTGATAAAGAGGTCAAAATAGAAAGGAGAGACAAATACAATGGAAGAAAATATTATGTACTTAATGAACAAAGACAAGAGAAATAATCTCTGAATTACAGGAATAACAGAAGAGGAGGAAAAAGGGAAAGAGATAGAAGAGGCAGTGAGGGAGATAATAGCAGAGAACTTTCCCACTCTGCAAAGGGGCTACTCTATAAATCCAAGAGACAAAAAGATGCCGAACAAAACAGACCCTAACAGAACTGCACCAAGACATAGTCATCGTAATGGAAAAAAACTGAGATGGAGTCTTTAAAGCAGTAAGGGAGAAGAAAAAACTTAAGTATAAAGGAAAAAGAATAAGAATCAAATCAGGTCTTCCATTTGAAACAATCCAGGCAACACAAGAGTGGAATGACATACTCAAACTACTGAATTAAAAAAAGAAATTAAAAAAAGAGTCCACCACCCAGCAAACCACTCATTTACATGAGAGGGAGGGTTAAAAACATTCTAAGTCAATAAAGAACTCACAATAGTCACACTAACCAAATCAACTGTAAATGGACTATTCAAAGATCAACTATATAAAACAAATACTCAATTGTAACAGCAACAACCCTACATAATATAATGGCACAACAACCCTTCTGGTCAATAGTTTCATAAATGTCATTGGACAAAATTCTCCCATCAAAAGACACAGTAGCAGGTTGGGTCAGGAAACAAAACCTAGCCATCTGCTGTCTGCAGGAAATACACTTAAAAGTTCAGACCCAGACTAAAAGGAAGAAAAACAATTAAAAAAACTAATAGAAAACAAACAAAAAAATAGCTGAGACAGCCATAATTATATCAGACCAAATTGCATTCAACCCCAAGAAAGTACTTAGAAACAAGGATTGATGCTACTTATTGATCAAGAGAAAGAGATCAAGTAGTACTAACTCTGATCACATTAATGTACTAAATGCAGAGTCAGTAAAATATGTAAATCTTTTTTTCACAAATTTAGAGAAATATATGAACAGAAATGTGATAGTAGTGGAGATTTCAACATGCCATTATCGCAACTAGGCAGGTCCAATAGGGAAAACATGAGCAAAGACATAAGAGCTCTAAATGAGAAACTAGAAAAACTAGGACTAATGGCTCTATACACAGACTTTCATTCTCAAAAAGTTGAATATACATTCTTCAAATGCACATGAAACTCTCTCTAGGATTGACCATATTTTAGGACAAAAATCTACTAACTTACAGAAAGTCACAAATACAAGAATTATACCAAGCACTCTACCATACTACAATGCCACAGAGATCAAGATTAAAATAAAAAGATGTGGAGAAAATCTAATACCTAGAGACTAAACAATATACTGCTCATAACAGCTGGATCAAAGAGGAAATTAAGTAAGAAATAAACCAATTCCTTGAAAAAAATGATAATGAGGAAACAAATTGCCAAAACCTATGGGAAACAGCAAAGAGGGAAACTCATAGCAATACAGGCCTACATTAGAAAAGAAAAATTTTAAAAATCAACAACCTGGGGCCCGGGAGATAGCATGGAGGTAAGGCGTTTGCCTTTCATGCAAAAGGTCATCGGTTCGAATCCCGGTGCCCCATATGGTCCCCTGTGCCTGCCAGGAGCAATTTCTGAGCATGGAGCCAGGAGTAACCCCTGAGCACTGCCAGGTGTGACCCAAAAACCAAAAAAAAAAAAAAAAAAAAAATCAACAACCTAAAGGTATACCTTAAATATCTGGAAAGCCAACAGCAAAGAATCCCAAACATAAGCAGAAGAAAAGATATAATAAAAACCAGAGGAGAAATCAACAATATAGAAACAAGGAAAATAATACAAAGAATCAATGAGATCAAGAGCTTTTTTTTTTTTTTTTTTTAAAGAACAAGATAGATAAACCACTGGTAAGACTCATGAAGAAAAAAAGAAAAAATGCCGGGCGCTGGCGCTGGAGGTAAGGTACCTGCTTTGCCTGCGCTAACCTAGGACGGACCGCGGTTCGATCCCCCGGTTTCCCATATGGTCCCCCAAGCCAGGAGCGACTTCTGAGCGCATAGCCAGGAGTAACCCCTGAGCATCACCGGGTGTGGCCCAAAAACAAACAAAAAAGAAAAAAAAAAAAGAAAAAAAATACTCAAATCAGATTAAAACTGAAAGGGGACAAATTACAAAAGAACCCCAAGAAATCCAATACATCATAAGAGCTTATTATGAATAAGTTACTGAACTACAGAGAACCTATAAGGACAGATTTCTGGAAAAATAGCTCCCAATACTGAATGAGGAGTAGAGTCTAAACAGGCCAATCACAAGGAGATTAAAACAGTAATTAAGAATCTCCCCAGGACCGGAGAGATAGCATGGAGGTAAGGCATTTGCCTTGCATGCAGAAGGTTGGTGGTTCGAATCCTGGCATCCCATATGGTTCCCCGAGCCTGGCAGGAGTGATTTCTGAGTGTAAAGCCAGGAGTAACCCCTGAGCACTGTCGGGTGTGACACCCCCCCCCCCAAACAAAAAGAATGTCGCCAAGAACAAAAGTCCAGGAGATAGTTTACAGGTGAATTTTATCAAACATTTAGGGAAGAGTTACCATCATTGATCCTTAGTCTCTTCCAAAATATCTAAAAGATGGAAATCCTTCCAATGGCCCCCAACTCCAACCCGCTACCAGCTGGCTCTCAAAGCAAAAGGACAGACTCCCATCCCAACCTGCCTTGACCCGGCCCAGGAAACAGCTGCAGCCACCACTGGTAATTTGCACTCAGAGGCAAATACTATATGGACTGTTGCTCACTACTGGATTGGGCTTTTGAAAGACTTTTCCTGATCCGTGACATTTGTAAGCTGTTTTCCAGGCTTCACCAGATCACATACAGGCTGAAGCTGTGCTCTAGATTTTATTACCTCCCACATAACCAGTTTCAAAAGACTTAAAGAGGATATGAAAGTTTCCTTTGCGTATTTCCTTAGATGTATTTTCTTAATAGGTATAATTCTTATTGAGTATTTCCTTATGTAGATGTAGTTCTACCCACCCCATTTTGGTATTTGCTTAGTAGGAAATTCTAGTGGATAAGTTTCTCTTGGGTTCTGAGTTCCTGTCAGAATCAAGGTTATAGGGATTGTTTAGTTTGTTATTTTTTACCCCATATGCACCAGTAGTAGCTTGTGGCAGCGGTTCCTTGTTGCACAGGCACATTAAAATGGGAAAATCTTATATACAGAAAGAAGTTCTTACCTAAATTGGAGAGGAACTTCTAAATTTTTATTACAGGGAAGCCTTTTACCCTGAACATGTGTCCTAGTGACTTGACTCATTGGGTTTCAATTAATTAGACATAGTCCATTCACCCCTGAACCCTAGGATCCCATCTTTGGAACCAGCAATGTTTTCTGCACCTGCATCAAGAATCAAATTTCTATCGGGAAGACCCTAATGCTGCCCAGCACTGACTTGCTCCAGAGTGGATACATATAACACCTAACTGTTGAGAAACAAAGTTGCTAAACGCGCGGCTGATATATCCAGCCATGAGCTGTGGGGGAGGCCTTAGCAATAAGCGTCCGCAATAAATGATTCACACAAAGAGGTTGGGGGTCCAAAAGGTTTGGCCAAAAGAGTCTAATTCTCCCTGGTTCGATCTCTCTCTCTCCTCTCTGTCTGTCTCTTTCTCTTTCTCTGTCTCCCTGTCTCTGTCATCTCTTTTTCCCTGTGTCTTAACCTTCTGACTTCTGTCCCTGTCTCTCTTCCTCTGTCTTGCTTCTTCTTATTCTCTATTCGTCTCTCTGTCTGTCTCAGCTCTTCTTATTCTCTATACGTCTCCCTGACTCTCCTAATGTCTTTTTCTCCCTGCCAGCCCCTTTCCCTTCTTTCCTCCCTTTCTCCCCGTCCTTCTCCTCCCAGTCCTCCCTTTTCCCTTTCTTCCTCCTCTCCTTCTGTCCCCTCCCCCCTTTTATCCTTTCTCTCCAACTGTCACTTTCCAAGGGTCACTGTCCAACTGTCTCCTTTGGCCTCCCCTTCAAACTTTATTATTTATTAATACAAAATAAATACAATACATAAAATATATATAATATACTCTACACCTAACTACTTGGAAAGAGCAACAATTTGCTTTCAGGCCTGATTTCCCTACCTAAAATGAAGGTGAAGATGAAGCCACAAGATGCTTAGTGACACCCTGATTTCAACATAGGCTCTATGCAAAAACCAAGATCTCTAATTACTGAAGCCTTGAGGAGATATTTTTTTTTTGGAGGAGAAATTTTGCTGGGATCATTAAGAAAGACTTTGGGGTTAGATCACTTAGCATGCCCACAGCCTGTAGTTGGATTTATGGCAGGATGCTTCACGGGTAAGAACACCTTGTTTTTAGGCTAAAGGGTTTTCCTTTTGATTTTCCCCAAGTTTTGCTGTGCCTCTGCAAAAAAAAAAAAAAAAAAACAAAAAACAAGAAACTGCCACCTTTTTTTTTTTATCTTTTAGATAGGGGCTCTGCCCGTTTTTACAGAACCTTGGGGGCAAGAAATACTTTATTCTACTTCATATTTTTGCATTTTCTGTCGAATTAAGGTAGAGAAAAACCAAACAAGGATGGGGGCCAAGATCCAAGCGGTCTCAGGTGCATTGGTGGAGATTAAAAAAGGACAGAACTAAATATCCAACCCAAAGTCAATAGACTCAAGAGACCCAAACTATAACAATCTAAACTTAAAATGGGTCTGTTCTGCTGGCAGGACCGGGGGCAAAGGTTAGTGGTATAGAATGCACTGTGGCAACAAAGGTGGAGGAGGTTGACAATGGTGGTGGGATTGGCCCTGATTCATTGTATGCCTAAAATACAATGACTTTGTAAATCACAATGGTTTAATAAAATTTTAAATTTGTTATCTAAAAAAAAATTGTCAATACAATGTCTAGGATTTTAAGTCCTGTAACCAAACTTTTTCACATCCACATCTCTTAGTTCCTTTATATGTGAATTATCTCTTTATTGATAAACATGAATGCCATTTTATCTTTTCCAAGCTAGTAAAAGTACTATTACTGTCTAATGTTTATTATTTGTTTAGTCTTTTGTATTTCTCATTTATAACCCCTTTTCTAATAACCGTTTATATATAAATGTATATATTAATAAAAATATAATCTATTAAAAGTAACTCATAACCAAATATTTTACTGAGGAAAAAAACCCCTAAAACCACCTAGAATTTCAAACAGGGCCTCGTATGAACTAAGTCTTCATCAAACCATAAAATGAGTTACCCTTAGCAAAAGTAATTCAGATCAACTCTCTTACCAAAAACTAAAAACTGGGCAAAACTGAAAACAAATAGAAAAGAAAACATCTCTTTGAATGTATCAGTGTGCTAACAATGAATGCAGTAAGAAATATATGAGGCTAAGATACAAAAGACCGACAAAATACTCTGAGATGAATAAGGAATGTGAAGTAATTTTTCCTAGAGGGCATCACATTAATCAATTGAGATGAATTTTCCACTGATCTTTGGTGGTAGAGAAGGAAGGGTGGGACACAGATATGAAGAGTAACTAATTAGTATGGCATTTTTTTCTCTAAAGTGTAAAAGATAGAGTGCTAATATCAGGATGTGGTAATGTTTGGCATTACTCAGAATATACTATAGACTACTATATATAATCTACTATATATAATCTATATACTATAGATTACTTCAAATAGGAAATTCATTAGGGTTGGGATACTGCTCAAGTAGTAGAGTACATGCCTTGGGTATGTTCCAGCCTCTAAGTGAGCTCTCTAGCATGACATGCCATTCTGCACTTTAACACCTTTTCTTCCCTTGCTGGGGAGGAAAATGGCACTCAGAACAATGATAAAAACAAAAAGTAAGTGTAGGTGAAGGGTATGCTGCATATTAGAACTGTAATGGTTATGTAAAATTTCAATAAACCTGTTAAGCTCTTAGCCTGTATTTCTTCTTCTTCTTCTTTTTTTTTTTTGTTTTTGTTTTTGGGCCACACCCAGTGACGCTCAGGGGTTACTCCTGGCTATGTGCTCAGAAGTCGCTCCTGGCAGGCACGGGGGACCATATGGGAACCGGGGGATCGAACCGTGGTCCGTCCTAGGCAAGGCAGCAGGCACCTTACCTCCTGCGCCACCTCCCGGCTCCCTCTTAGCCTGTATTTCTAATAATACACTTTGATCTTTTCTATTTTAAGACATAATCCTAGAGAAATGAAGATAACTTCATTCATTGATTGAAGCCCATGCTGTGTTCAGGAGCCCCAATTTATTCCCTCAGTTCTGAGCACTGCATGGTCACAGTCAAAGCAAAGCAAAGTCAAGAGTGATTCACAAGTACTTAGTCAAGCACTGTTTGGTGTGGCCACAAAACCAAAAAATAACAATGCTTTTAAAAAACCACACCATTGGGGCCCGGGAGATAGCATGGAGGTAAGGCGTTTGCCTTTCATGCAAAAGGTTGTTGGTTCGAATCCCAGTGCTCCATATGGTCCCCCGTGCCTGCCAGGAGCAATTTCTGAGCATGGAGCCAGGAGTAACCCCTGAGCACTGCTGGGTGTGACCCAAAAACCAAAAACCAAAAAAAAAAAAAAAAAAAAAAAAAAAAAAAAAAAAAAAAAAAAAAAAAAAAAAAAAAAAAAAAAAACCCAAAAACCCACACCATTAGGAGACCGTATGGGATGCTGGGATTCAAAACACCCACCTTCTGCATGAAAAGCAAATGCTCTACCTCCATGCTATATCTCCGAATCTTATAGATCTGATGCCCCCATTTCCTATTATCAGAACTAATAATTCCAGTCACATAATGAAAACAGTGCAGCAATTCCTTCTGGTCACATTAGATTATTCAGTTTTCAATGCCACATTACTGTGTACAACCTCTACTTTAAACAATTACATGCCTTTCCTAAATCCTAAGGCCTTCTGAACAAACTTATCTGACACTATACTATCTTTACCAATCCTTACCATTCATTTGCTACCCTATCAACTTCACTGACAGAGTTCCCTCTCTCCTTGTGAATAACTCTTACAATTTACTCAACTTTTCTATGTAACATATAGTGGTATTAATTATAACCAACATGTTGTAAATAAAAAGCCTAGTAATTATAACTACGTACAAGTTTGTACTTTTCTCCCCATCTCTAGTAACAAGTATGATTTCTCTATGAATTTAGGTATTTAATTTCTAACATTCCATACCATATATATGTAAAATCAAGCATTTGTTTTTCTCTAATTTATTAAGCTGGCATACTTTAAAAGATAGAGCAAGTTATATATGGTTTAGATATACAACACTATCCAGCTGCAGGCAGAAAACAAAGAAAATCCAAATGAGGTCTAGGCATGAATTTGTGCTATAGTTGTGGTTGATCATTTGTAACATTTCACTGCCTTGAAAAAGAATGGCAGCTAGTTTTCTAAATGAGTCTTATATACACCATTTTTTAAAATTCTATTTCACTGCAATCTGACCTATCCAGATTCAAGGGAGGGTTTTATCTGGGGACGCTTGATCATGCCTTTATTTTTTTTTCAGTAATACAACTTTATTGAAATTACTAAAATTCTAAGGACAATGTAGGGGTAGGGGTATACAGGAAAGAGATAGAGAGAGATAATATGAACCCAAAAAGTGAAGGAAAGTCAAACTCTATGGATAAAGCTGGGATACGAGTTAACTTCACAATGGAGTGCATCTTATGTCTTAAAAGAACATAGACTATGTTTACGTATGTCATCAGAGTCTGAGGTCTAACTTTAATTTTTACACCTTTCATTAAGTCTCCAAGAGTACTACCTCTGATTAGTAAGCCGGTGTTGTGGAATAAAATTTGCCAAAGAGCTCCTAAGCAACAATGACACTTTTTATCTACTTTACAAATGTTTTAGGTAGGGTCAGAGCCATAGTATAGCAACATAGTACAGCATAGTATGCACTTGCTTTGCATACAGCTGACCTGGGTTCAATTCCTATCACCACATATGGTTCCGAGCTTGCCAGGAGTGATCCCTGAGCACAGAGCCAGAAATTACCCGAGCAGTTGAGTGTAGCTCAGGAAAAAAATAAAAGAGAAAAGTAAGAGCCAGAGATAGAACACCGATAGAGCGTTTGCCTCACATGCAGCTGATCTGGGAAGGACTTGGTTCGATTCCAGTCCGGAGCCTGCCAGGAGGATTACTGAGCACAGAGCCAGGAGTAAACTCTGAGAGCCGCTCGCTAGGTGTGGCCCAAAACCAATCAATCAAATAAATGAAGTTTAAAATGCCAAATAAGGGGCCAGAGCAGTGACTCAGGGATTAAAGCTTCTGCCTTGCACGTGTTGGACCTCGGTGAGTCCCATATGGTCGCCCAAGCTGGGAGTAATCTCTGAGCGCATAGCCAGAGCATCACAAGGTATGGCCCAAAAACAAAAAAAGCAAAACAAAACAAAATGTCAAAAAAGAGAGAAAAGTATATAAAAATGTTTTAAGTTGGTTTTATAAGTCTGATTATCACCAAAACCACTGAATCAGTATCTATTACTGAAAATGATAAAACTCTAAATTTTATTACTGTTCTTCAAACACAATGATTGTCACTCAAACCACTGTATCTGTTGTATGTACCCAAGAAACTTAAGAATAATCTATTTGGGGAAACACTTCTATAAAAAAAAATTCACAGCTAGTTCATTGTTCACCAAAAAGGTGAAACTTATAAAAGCTCTAGAGAGATTACTGACAACAAAGTACAGATGATAAAGCAGAGTGAATTAGTCCAGTTCCTGGACAGTTCCAATTCCACTACTGCCCTGAGTAATATAGAAACTCATTCCAACATTTCTGTAATCAAAATTCATTGCTCTACACTAGAGCAAGAAGACAATGCTTCAGAATGTTCAAGCTAAAAGCACGTGACTAAGACATTAAAGCAACACAGCTAAATAAATAAGCATATGATACACAGCTAATGCTAAGTGACTATAATGACTTATTTGCATTACATGAATCAGAATAGTTACTACCCATACCAATGACTTGACAAGAAACCTTTAGGGCTAGGCATTTTAATTGTCAGGCATCAATTAAAACCTATACATGCATGTGCAACAAAGCATTTCAACTATCCAGATGACTCAAACATTGTCAAAACCCATCACCGGCAAGCTAGACTAACAAGAACCAGACTTCTCTACAACTAGGAATAGTCAGAACAAGTAAATGCAGTCAGAAGTAAGTCCTGCTAAGGATCTGTTTGGTGTTGGGGGGGGGGTGGGAATCTGCAAAAAATAAAATAAACAATACATATTCTAAATGAAAAAAAATCTTAGAATACTGGCACATGAATATTTTTTTTATTGTGACTGAAGTTCATTACACAGAATTATTTACGGCATATAGTGACAATGAATGAAGGGCATTCCCACCACCAATGTTGTCCTCCCTCCACTCCTGTTCCCAGCATGTCTCCCACTTCTCCCTCCTTTACCCGCCAGAATCCTAGTGCAACTGGTCTCCACCTTACAGCTTGTTATAGGTTGGGTATCTATTCTGTTTGCTGTTCCAATCTGGTCATTTTTTATTTACACCACATGTTCATATGACTGGGTTCTGGTATCATTCTTTTCCACCCTCAATTTATGAGGCTGAATGATTCAAGTTATGCTATTCTGTTGGAGATAAAAAGGATAAGGAAAAGAGTAGAAAAAATTTGGTATCAACTATTAAAAAAGAAAAGAAAATCAACGAATAATATCCACGAAAGTGAAAAAGAAAGAAAAAAGTGGAAGAAAGAGAAGGAAAATAAAATCAAAAAACGAACAAAAAATGTTATTTTGAAAAACCAACAAGTTTAGGAAAAAATATCCTCTAATTTCACAGATACATTAACTGGTCAAAAGATTTGTATCATAAATCTCTTGTATTTGTATCTAACTGGAACCCTGAGATACCTTAACTAGGCCAAGCAATAAATAAGTGATATCTCAAGTTTTTTATCTTCTATCAGAATGAGGTATCATAGTAAGCTCACCTCAGATCTATTCATATCCAAAATAAAAGTTAGAACATATTAAAAAGGGGCCTGAATAGTAGCACAGCAGGTAAGACACTTGTCTTGCAGGAGGCAGATAGGTATCTGTTAGATCCCTAGTATCACATATGGCACCAGAGCACTACCACAGTGATTCCTGAATAAAGTACCAGAAGCCCTCTGAGCACCTCCAGGTATGACCTCCACCCACCAAAAAAAAAAAAAAAAAAAAAAAAGCATTAACAGTGAGAGGGAAAAGATATGTAATTAGATCAACTGATGTTATTTATTTATTTGGGGGTGGGGGTTTGGGTCACACCATCAGCGCTCAGGAGTTACTCCTGGCTATCTGCTCAGAAATAGCTCCTGGCAGGCACGGGGGACCATATGGGACACCTTAGGTCCTGGATCGGCTGCTTGCAAGGCAAACACCGCTGTGCTATCTTTCAGGGTCCAACTGATGTTATTTTGATTTTGGGACTCAAAAGCACCATTAGTCCAAAATATTCTAAATTAGACATTCTTAAAAATATTTCTAAAAAATTATTAGAAATTAAATAGTTACATGCATTTGATTTTTCTCTATCCTACCTTCCACTTAATGGAATCAAGAAAAGCTTTTTAAATAATATTCATGAAGAGATAAACACAATTCCTTTTTTAACCACTACTAAAATTAACAATATGTGATACACATAAAACACTTCAGACTGCGGCCGGAGTGGTGGTGCTAGAGGTAAGGCTGCCTTGCACATGCTAGCGTAGGATGGACCGCAGCTCTATCCCCTGGCGTCCCATACGGTCTCCCCAAGCCAGGAGCTATTTCTGAGCACTAGCCAGGAGCAACCTCTGAGTGTCAAAGGATGTGGCCCCAAAACAAAAAAACACTTCAGACAAAAGATTTTTGGTTGTCTTTTTTTATCTGGTTTTTTTTTTTTTTGTTTTGTTTTGGTTTTTGGATCACACTCAGCGGCGTTCTGGGTTTTCTCCTGGCTCTGCACTCAAAAATCACTCCTGGCAGGCTCTGGGATTCAAACCATGGTCCATCCTTGGGTTGGGGACTTGCAAAGGCAAACACCTTACTGCTGTGCTAACACTCTGGTTCCTTTCGGTGTTTTGGGGCCACACCCGATGACACTTAGAGGTCATATGCTATATGCTCAGAAATCACCCCTGGCTTGGGTGATTTTGGCTTTGGGACGCCAGGGGATTGAACAGCGGTCAGTCTTAGGCTAGTGCACACAAGGCTTAACGACTGCACCACTGCTCCGGCCTCTTTTGGTGGTATTTTTAAGGGGCAGTGAATGTTTCTTAAGTAATGTGTGTAGGAGGAACTGTTTGAACATATTAGCTGATAATTCAGTCATCCGAAATCGAGTTTACATTAAGACCTCCAATATTTTATATAGACCATTTTAAAATTGTTCTCAGAACTCATTTTAAATATCATCAGTAGTAAATGTTCATTCAATCTGATTTTCCCATGTACTTCTTATATTCCAGGATAGGTTTTTCTGGAAACAGAGATGCAAAAGTTACTTCAAGGAAGTAACAAGTTGATGATGGATTTTTTGGTCAGATACAGAACAAAAGGATTTCATCTCAACTCCAAGGCCCAACTCAATCCTACAGTAAGGGAATAACAGGTTAAAAACTACAAACGACTAGCACCTAGGGCTGTTAAGACTGAACATTTGGCCCGGAGAGATAGCATAGAGGTAGGGTGTTTGCCTTACAAGCAAAAGGAAGGTGATTAGAATCCTGGCATTCCATATGGTCCCCCAAGTCTGCCAGGAGCGATTTCTGAGTGTAGAGCCAGGAGTAACCCCTGAGTGCTGCCGGGTGTGACCTCCCCCCCAAAAAAAAGACTGTACATGTGTTTGCAAATAGAGGAAAAGAGCTATTATCAATTTACAAAATGTATTTCCCAATATGAGACTGGAAGTTCAGGTGTACGGCTAGAAAAAAAAAATAAAAGATCACCAATACTACAACGATTACAACTATACCTTCTTTACTTCTTTCTGTCCCCTCCATTCATTGTATTTCCCCCCAAAGCATCCTCTTCCATTACAGGGTTAAATTACCATTACCTTCCCAACAACCCATCCGGGTACCTTTATTCCAGAAGGGTCAAGGAAGGAAAGAATGAAATAAACAGATGTTCTAATTGCCAAGGAAATACCTGCTGAGCTGAGCTGAGCTGAAAAAAAAAAAAAAAACAATGGAGCAGGCGGAACAGAATTTTTTTCAAGGCTCTGATTTTTTTCAAGAATAAAAAATAGCATTCCCTGGACAAGGACGGGTCCCTCAGACAGAGAGCTCCTGCAGCTAACGTGTCA
>PVKC010024430.1:0-16796 GCA_004027635.1 Crocidura indochinensis | reverse complement strand
GCGTTTTGATTACATATGTGTTTGTGATTTCGGTCATGTAAAGAACACCCCCTTCAACATTCCCACCCCCAATGTCCCAAGTCCCCCTCCCTCCCACCCCACCCACACCTGAACTCCAGACAGGTTTTCCAGTTCTCTCATTCATTCACATGATTATGGTGGTTTTCTGTGTGTTTGCTGTGGTGAGCTTTCTACCCTGGGCTGGTCCTCCTGACCTTTGTCTCTATTGGTCTTGGGTATTATTACCAGACTATCTCTTGTTTTTCTTTTTTCTTTTTTTTTTGGTCACACCCGGTGATGCTCAGGGGTTACTCCTGGCTATTCGCTCAGAAGTCGCTCCTGGCAGGCTCGGGGGACCATATGGGGAACCGGGGGATGGAACCGTGGTCCATCCTAGGTTAGCACAGGCACCTTATCTCCAGCGCCACCGCCCGGCCCCCTTGTTTTTCTTATATCCCACAAATGAGTGAGGTTATTCTGTCTATCCCTTTCCCTCTGGCTCATTATAATGTTGACTTCATTTTATTGAAGTAAAACTAGTCTGGGGCTGGAGTGATTGCGCAGCAGTAGGACGTTTGCCTTGCATGTGGCTGACCCAGGAAGAACCTCGACTTGTTTCCCATGTCCCATATGGTCCCCCAAGCCAAGAACGATTTCTGAGTGCATAGTCAGGAGTAACCCCTGAGCATCACTGGGTGTGGCCCAAAAACAAACAAACAAAAAAAAGTAAAACTAGTCTGAAATATTAAAATAAATTAAAAACTAAGTTAATATATATATCTAAATCTAAAGAAAAAATATAATTATAACTTGGTATAAACAAATAAATATGAAACCATGCCAATTTGCTTCTAATTGAATTTTATTCTAATTTAATAGAGTTAAGTCAGTGGAGGAGGCTAGGCAGCCTAGAGCTCAGGGCTTACACCTGGCTCTGCACTCAGGAATCAGTCCTGGCTGTACACATGGAACCATATTGGATGCTGGGAATGGAACCCAGGTCAGCTGCGTGCAAGGCAAAAAGAGCCCTACCTGCTGTATTATCCCTCTGGACCCTTGATTTTATATTCTTTAATGACTAAAAAACAGAAAAAGAAACAGGATCTCAAATGACTGGGAAATGAGAAAACATCTAAAATTGACACTCCAAACACCCCGCCCGCCTGACCCTGTTTAGCTGTGTCCTTCATTCCCTTGTGCTCCTCTTTATCTATTAAAGAAGAGTTTCAGTGCAAAATATATTTATATATATTATATATACACAAAAATATAAAAATATGATTTTAGTAAAGTAGTAGAAAAACATATTATTTTCTCTGTGCTTTTATTTTTTCTTCTTTTCTTTCTTTGTTCATGATAATACTAAACTATTTTTCTCATAAAAGAAAACTCTATGACAATCTCACTGAGAATACAAGAAATAAGTATTCTGAAAGAAGAATGTGTTTGCTCAGGTCTTTCTGAAAATATATGCACAGAAAATTAGGACAAGGGGAGGAGATATTTTGTCCTGTTTCCAAATTCTTCTGATTGGGTAGCTTTATAAACCTAACCTTTTGTTTATGACAAATTCATGCTTTGCTTTCAAAGCTCTAATTCTAAATCTCAAGCACTAAAGCAGCTGCCCTCATTTCTGGCTATTGCTGTCCTATCTTCTTTATTGTCCCAGCTGAGTAATTGACAATCCATGCAATCCAGTTCATTTACTTGGCAACAGGAAGGGTGGGGCTCAGCACAGAGCAAGCTACACCAGCAGCAGTTTTATGCAACTATAAAGGAGAAAGAAAGGAACAGCTACAGGCCACATTAAAGGATTTCCAATACTAAATAAAAATATTCTCAATTCAATACTCTCAATAGGAAATCTTCAAAGGATAAATGAAAGCAAAATTCTTCTATAGCCTTTTCCTATAATATGTAATATTAGAGGATTATTATAATGTAATATAATGAGTATACCACAATAGTGCATTAATGACAAAGAAACAGAAAGTTTCTCCTGATCTCTAACTGGGATAGAAGGCTTTGCCTCCAAAATTAACTTAGGTATTGGGTGTTGTTAAAGATAAGAGTCAAACTAGTAAAGGGGGGTGTTGTTTATGACTGAAACCCAACTACAATCATGCTTGTAATTATGGTGCTTAAATAAAGATTTTATATATATATAAAAAGAGTCAAACTAACATATTCATGCAGAAACTCAAACCTCACAAGTTAAAAACCTATGAGCTGGTCATTTTGACTGAGAAGTTCATGTACCATACCCATTGTACTTTTTCTGTTTGTTTGTTTGTTTGTTTTGTTTTTTGGGCTTCATCCATTGATGCTCAGGGGTTATTATACTTATTAAATATTATAGGAAAAGACTATAGAAGAATTTTACTTTCATTTATCCTCTGAAATAATAAGTATAATCTTATTTATTTATACATACATATATGTATATGTATGTGTGTATATATACATATATATGTATATATGTGCGTATATATACATATATATGTATATATATATATACTTATGGCTATGTGCTCAGAAATCACTCCTGGCTTGGGGGACCATATGGGACGCTGTGGGATCAAACTATGGTTCATCCTGGGTCAGCTACATGCAAGGCAAACAAATGCCCTACTGCTGCACCATTGCTCTGGTTCCAATGAACTTTTTATTTCTTCCTGTGTCAGTGAAAGGAAAAAAGAATGGGCAAATAATCTGGGCACCTACTGGAGTATTAAACATATTCCGTTTGTTGTGACACTACCTGAAGTTCATGTCCACAGTCCAATCAGGATGAGAATCTGGAGTTCATAGGTTATGCGAATCTTTTTACTAAGTCATATCTTCTACACATGAATCAGAAATATATTACATTTATATGTATTATATAATATGTACATTTATACTTTATACAAATATGATACAAATACTATATTTATAGTAATATCATGAATATTCTTGGCAATTTGGGGAGAATTGCGGGGGAGGGAGAGACAAGAAAAAAGGAAATCTCCAAAAAAATAAACATGTAAGTGAATTACAAAAAATTTTACACTTACCAGATCATTTTGTTGTTGAAATTTATTCATTCTTTTCTGATTTCTCTATAGCCAAATCATCTATTTTAGTGCTTTGTTGCCTCTAATCTTATAAACAAGTTATAACATATACTATGGAATGATATCATTAGTATTTATTCCTTTTACTTTTTTATTAATTCACTTACATGTTTATTTTTTGGAGGTTTCTTTTTTTTTTTTTTTTTTTTGACTGTCCCTGACTGTGCCTAGGGCTTATTTCTGGCTTTGTTCTTAAAGATTATTCTTGGCAATGCTCAGGGGACCATATGGAATTCCAGGGAGTAAATGGGTTGGCCACATGCAAGGCAAGTGCCTTATCAGCTATACTATCTCGCAGATTTAAAATCAGTGATATTCAATAAGTAAAACAAGATTAAATTAAAATCAATTGGTGACATGACGTCCCTTAATAGAAAAAATTTTAAAACAAATTTGAAACTATTAGTTAAAATAGAGTTTGGAGGAGCAGTAGAAATATTAAGTATACTAGGTAAAGCACTTGCTGAATCAGGTTCTCCTCTGGGCATATGGTCCCATGTAATCCACCAAGAGTGATTCCTGTGTACAGAGCCAGGAATAACCCCTAAGCATTGCTAGGTGTGGTCCAAAAACAAAACAAAAAAATTGTTCAAAGATTATATTTGAGTAATTTTGATTCTAGTGATGAATTACCCTAATGTAACTACAGAAAAACAGGATTACACTGTAGATTTGCAGCTAAATCTTAATGATGGAAAGGGACTTGTGTGCTCCACCCAAAAATGTTTTTTTCGTTAATTTAACTTAACTTAACTTAATTTAATTTAATTTAAATGACACCATTGTGATTCATAAAGTCCTTCATAATTAGACTTCAGACATACAATAAATCAGAGCAAATTCCACCACCAGTGTCGACCTCCCTCCACCATGTTCCCCAAGTGTATCCCAGTCACCACTCTTTGCCCCCAACATGCCAGTATAATAGTATTATTTAAAGCTTAAATTGTTTGGTTCTCTTGATTCCATTGTTGTTGCCTTTGGCTTGGATACTTAGTTCTTTTTTTTTTTTTTTTTTTTTTTTTTTTTTTAACTCTACCAATGCACCTGAGTCTGCTTGGCTCCTGGCCCATCCTTTCATATTTGCATTTCTCCTCCTCCACTTACTATATTCTGGAGCCAAGGGTGTTCAAGTCAACTCCCATTTAGGTCATTGCATTTCTTCATGCATTCATTCTAAATACCACATATAAATGATATCATTCGGTATTTATCCTTCTTATCTTTCTATTTTTGTATAGACATTGTAAGTAAATGTTAGGCAATTGCCAGGTTAAGAGTCAACGAAATTTTCATTATTGGAGGCCTTGAAAAATGGGGTGACTCGTAGATGGTTCCTTTCTATTCCTGAGTCCAAGAGGACAAACAGCCTGCCAACACACTTTCTTTTGAGATAACCCAGTCATGAGTTGTGACTGTTTTGTTACTATTTAAATTTCCCTGTTGCAGCTACATTCTAAAGTGCCTAATCTCACACTTTGCAAACAGAAGTCAATCATCTACCCAGCATTTTTCAGAGATGAGAGAAAGGAACAAAATTTGTCCTGTTATTTAAATGTATATATTCATTTGGTCAAAATAAATACATATATTTGAGCATTTACTATATAAAACTGTTTCAATTCCATATGTCTTGATTGATATTCTTTAAAAAACACCAAATTTGAGCAGGCACATTAAAGAAAAATGAAAATTAGTTTTAAACTGGAAAAATTAAAATTAGTTCATAGATGTTTCTCTTAAGAGAAAGAATAATAAATGTCACATCTGGCTAAGACATTAATCAGAACATTTGTCAAAGTTTTTCCTTTTAATTATGAATATAAAAACACTTTTTAAAGAAATCACAGATTTTGAAAACTGATTTGAAAAGCATCACAAGATAAGTGAAGAGTAAAATATGGTATAGCTTCATTTTCTTCAATGACATTCTCTAAATGTCAGAAATTTCATGTAAATGATGTTCAGAGCAAAGAAGGTCTGGACAGTGATATACTGTCCTAACATGAAAAATGATAATACCTTACATCATATTGCTTCCCAATTGACAAATTACTTTCAAACACACTGCGTCATGTCATACTCACAATACTTTGGGAGGTAATATGACTCTCATTTCAGACATGAAAACTGAGGTCCAGTGAAGATAAAATTATCTTCACAATACTGAAGAGAGAGTGGTGGCATTCAACACAATTCTTTTTTTTTTTTTTTTTTTTTTTTTTGGTTTTTGGGTCACACCCGGCAGCGCTCAGGGGTTACTCCTGGCTCCATGCTCAGAAATTGCTCCTGGCAGGCACGGGGGACCATATGGGGCACCGGGATTCGAACCGATGACCTTTTGCATGAAAGGCAAACACCTTACCTCCATGCTATCTCCCGGACCCCTAAACAGAATTCTTTAATTCTGACCTTTTTAAATTTTCCTCCATGGCATATTTAGGCAGCTTCAATAAGAGGTGCTCTTAAATAATTGACACAATAAGTTTATTTTATTTTAATTTACTTGCTTATAAAGGGGGGAAATCAGAGGTTTTCAGAATTCCAGATGTAGAGCCCTGTATTAGTTAACAGTGGACCTGCAAAGCTTCCTTTAAGTTATACTTGTTTTCTTTTTTGGGTCACACCCAGCAGTGCTCAGGGGTTACTCCTGGCTCCATGCTCAGAAATTGCTCCTGGCAGGCACGGGGGGCCATATGGGGCACCGAGATTTGAACCGACGACATTTTGCATGAAAGGCAAACGCCTTACCTCCATGCTATCTCCCGGGCCCCTATACTTGTTTTCTTATCTGTCAAATGAAACAGTTGGATTAAAGTCTCTTGTAGCTCCTCATATCCTGAAGTTGTATTAACAAGAAAATTCAACAGACCAGAGTTTTTGCCTAGAGGCTCATACTATACACTCTATTTTCCCGTGTGTTTTTCAGTCACACCATGTAATGCAGCCTAGTTCAGCTTTAAAGTGAGAGCTTATTAAATTATTCATTTGAATGCCCTTTGGGAAATTACAGACTTCTTTGAGTTTATTCTGTGTTTTCCACCAGGTTATCAATTTCTAAAGGATGTTCTTTGTTGTGTTATTCTCTATTCAATTAAAAGCATAAACTAAATATTTAATATATATCTAGAAACTAAAGTATTATTATAAAATATAATTTAAATGTGCTTACAAAGAATTTACATAGAGTACACGTTTTAGAAAATGGCCAACCAAAATAAAATAAATAAAAATCAACACAAAGCTAAACTGGTGTAAAGACCAAATAGATAAAGTGTCAAATAAAAACATATCTTCTCTATTCATGATTAGTACATAGAAGAGAAAAACAGGCTCAGATTTTTCAGTTTTTCTAATTAATAGAGTCTGTAAATTTGTGACTTGCTGGCAATTTCATGTAATAAGTTCCTAAAATCTACAAACCTGGTGGTACTTAGACCTTACTCTAAGATATAAGCTCAGGATCACTTGAGGAATGGCTTGTGTGTATGTGTGTGTGTGGGGGACAGACTATATATGGTACCAGGAACTGAACCTGGATTGATCAAATGTAAGGCAAGCCCCCTACCCACTGTACTATATCTCCCAACCTAAATTTTATACAAACTTTCTTAAGAACAAGGGTCCTGTGTGTGTGCTCACATGTGTGTAGATGTGTGATGAGTTAAAAAAAAGTGGAACTAATTTTCTTTTTTTTCTTTTTCTTCTTTTTCCTAAAGGTTGCTTTAGCTATTCATACATGTTTTTTTTTTTTGTTTGTTTGTTTGTTCTTGGTTTTTGGGTCACGCCCGGCAGTGCTCAGGGGTTACTCCTGGCTCCATGCTCAGAAATTGCTCCTGGCAGGCATGGGGGACCATATGGGGCACCGGGATTTGAACCGATGAGCTTTTGCATGAAAGGCAAACGCCTTACCTCCATGCTATCTCCCGGGCCCCCATACATGTTTTTTGTTCCAAATAAAAAAGAGAGTGTTCCCCAGACATAAAATCAATTAATCTCTATTAAAAAGGCAAGAAATGCAAACTAGAGCAGGGAAAGTCTCTTCAACAAGTGGTGCTGGTCAGCCACATGCAAAAAAGCAAACTTGGATCTCCATCTAACCCCATGCACAAAGGCCAAAACCAAAATGATTAAATATCAATTTAGTATCAGACCCAGATAGACCCAGATCATACGTATTTAGAAGAACACATAGGTAAAGCATTCCATGACACTGAACTAAAGGCATCTTCAAGGAGGAAACAGTACTGTCCAAACAAGTGGAAGTGGAGATAAACAGATGGAACTATTAAGCCGAGAAGCATCTGCACCTCAAAGGAAATAGTGACTAGGATACAAAGGCCGTCCACAGAATGGAGAAACTATTCACCAAATACTCGTTAGATAAGGGGCTAATATCTAAGATATACAAGGTACTGACAGAAGATATACAAGGTACTTAATAAGAAATAACATCTAACCCCATCAAAAAATGGGGAGAAGAAATGAACAGGCAATTTCTCAAAGGAGAAATACAAATGTCCAAAAGGCACATGAAAAAAATGTTCCACATCACTAGTCATCAGGGAGATGCAAATCAAAACAACAATGCTACAGAGACTGGCATACAGCAAAAAGAACAAAAACAATCAGTGCTTGGGGGGATGTGGAGAGAAAGGAACTCTCATTCGCTGCTGGTGAGAATGCTGTCTTCTTCAACCTTTCTGGAAAACAGTATGGAGATTCCTCAAAACACTGGAAATTGAGCTCCCATATGATTCGGCAATACCACTCCTAGGGATATACCCTAGGAAAACAAAAACACAATATAAAAATGCCTTCGGCACCCCTATATACATTGTAGCATCTTTTTGTTTTGTTTTGTTTTTTGTTTTTGGGTCATACCCGGCAGCGCTCAGGGGTTACTCCTGGCTCCATGCTCAGAAATCGCTCCTGGCAGGCTCAGGGGACCATATTGGATGCTGGGATTCGAACCACCGTCCTTCTGCATGAAAGGCAAATGCCCTACCTCCATGCTCTCTCTCTCTGGTCCCTCATTGTAGCACTTTTATAATAGCCAGAATTTGGAAACAACCTTAATGCCCAACAACAGATAAATGACTACATATACACATATGTGGTACATATACACAATGGAATACCATGCAGTCAGAAAAAGTGAAGTCATGAAATTTTCCTATACATGAATGGACATGGAAAATATTATGCTGAGTGAAATAAGTCAGAGGGAGAAAGATAGACACAGAATAGTTTTACTAATCTGTAGGACTTAATAAAAATAAAAGACATTATTGTAGTAATACCCAGAGACAATAGAGATGAGGGCTGGAAGGACTGGCCAACAATATTAAGCTTACCACAAAGAGTGATGAGTTCAGTTAGAGAAATAACTATACAATAACTATCACAACAATGGTAGTGAGTAAAAGAAATAGAATGCTTGTTTCGAATACAGGTAGGGGAGGATGGAGATGGGACATTGGCAGTGGGAAGGTTGCATTGGTGAAGGGGGATGTTTTTTTTTCATTATTGAAACCCAACTAAAAACAAGTTTGTATTATGGTGTTTAAATAGATATATTAAAAATATAAAAAATAAAACAAAAAGTTAGGTTAAAGTTCAACATCACATCACATAAATAGCACATAATAGTAGTATATGAATAGGCCAAATATCATATGGCAATTAAAAAAAAAGAAGATTTGCAGCATAGTAAGGAAGGTGCTTTTAGATAGAAAAGCCTATAGTAAAGAGGGTAACTATTGGAGTGATATTCAGAAAAAAAAATGCACTATATTAATGTGATTATTTCTATTTGTGGATCTATTCACATAAACATACATTTCTGGAAAATCACTCCAGGTGAGACCCTGAAGTGAGTGAGGTAAGATAACTGAGAGATGATAAAACCAGGGGATGAGAATGTGTTTATTTTATGCTAGGTGCCTTGAAGAAGAAGCATTTGTCTGAGCTTCCTCCCAGCATTACCAGAATCTCTCTCTGTGGAGAGAGATAACAGGTTCTAACTAATGATGTTCACTTTCACTGTATGAAATGGTTCCATTTTTTTCTAATAAACCACAGAATAATGCCTATTTTAGGAAGTTAATTGTTTCAATTGTGCCAGTCACTACAAGAAATAAATCTTCCAGAGATACCTTATCATTAGAGTAAATATTTATAGTGTTACAAAGAAAAGTCTTTTAAAGTCACTTTGGATTATGTGTCTTGTACTATGAAGACAGCAAAGGGAGGAACAAAAAAATCATTAGTTGATCAATCCATTCACTGAAAAAAATACAGATAATAATAACTACTATGATAATAGGACTGTTTTGAGTAAAAATGGTTGCTTTAATTTAAGACTAAAAGAGCTATTTTAAAGTTTGAGGAGAGGGCTGGAGATATAATATAGTCAGTAAGGCGCTTGCCTTGTATGCTGCCAACCCTGTTTCAATCCCCAACAATTTATATGGTCTCCCAGCATTGTCAGGAGTGATTCCAAAGTGCAGAATTAAAGCATGAACACCATTTGATATGACTCCCCCCACCCCCCAAAAAAGACCCATAGAAAAAACTTCAAGGGAACTTCATCTGGCTTGCTCAGATGAATGGGGTGGGTGTAGGGGATGGAACTTAATGAATAAAAGCAAAAGATGAACAAAAGCTCAGGCTTCCAGGGGAACAGATAAAGGGGTAGCTTGAGGGGCTGAAATACTGTCATAAGACTAGGGATATAAAACTGGAGAGAATGACATAATCTCAATACGTTGAGAACCACATATCCAAAGAGAAAAGAAGATGAGGATGTGCTTATGCAAGAGAGAATCAGAGATGGTGGTATCAGAAGAATAACACTTGGCTTTAAAAATGAAGGAAGGGCTATGAACCAAGGCAAACAGACAGTGCCTAATAGGAAGAAGCAAGAAAATAAAATTTTCTCCTAGAGGCTTCAGCAAGGAATTGGACCCTTGATCATAGCTCAATGTAAATCATGTTGAAATTGTAATTGAAATTGTAATCATCAGAAAATTAATTTCTATTAGTTTAAGCTACTTGGTTTGTACTTATTATAATGGCAATAGGAAACTGCTAAAGGCTTTCTCTGAGATGAATACCTTACAATTTGTGTTTTTTTTTATCATAAATTGAAAATATAGTCAAGTGGTTTATTCTGAAATCTGTTCCTTATAGACCTGATTTATTTTTTAATATTTGGTCACAGCAGGCAGTGTTTAGGGGATCATATGCAGTGTCAGGGATTGAACCTAGGTCAGTCAACTGCAAAGCAAATGCCCTACCCACTGTACTATTGCTTTAGCCCACAGTCTTGAATCTTTTTAAATCTTTTTAAAGAGTATAGATACTCTTGAGCCAGCAAACAAACAAACAAAAAAATAAATCAATCCCCAAAATCAGGGTTGTAGAGCATCTACAAAATAAGGCTAATTTTCTTACTTTCACAATTAATCATAATCTTGTACTCTTTTTGTTAAAGGCATTAAAGAGCTTGCTGTAATTATCCATTTGACATTTATTTCACAGTATTCATTTAGTTATCTGGTCCACTTGTTTTGATCAAGCTTGTCATGGTTCCTGCCCACCCCTCTGAATTGTTATTCATGGATCCTTATGGACCAAATAAACATCCTCATGCCAATAATTTGCCTCATTTACAGTTTAAGTCAGTACCTCTTCATCTCCTTCAGAGTTTGCCCTACACTTTTATTTCCTGTAAGGAAATTATTTAATCAAGTACACTGAGCACATACGTACCATTATACTCTCAGGTAAGAAATGAATCATAGAAGACAGACTGTGAAGCATATGTAACAACATCCAGTCTTTTGCAGAAGTTATTTCAGAGTCCAGACATCCTTATTTCTCTTGTCAAAAACTGCTGAGTCCCCAAAGTCATTTTGCTGCATCTGTATCATCTGCCATTGCCTGCAAACTCCCTGAGCTACAAAGTTCTGTGTTAGACCATTTGCATTATTTGTATTGCTTTCTACAATCTTAAAAAGTCCCTACAGGGGCCAGCAAGATAGCATGGAGGTAAGGTGTTTGCCTTTCATGCAGAAGGTTGGTGGTTCAAATTCTGGCATCCCATATGGTCCCCCGAGCCTGCCAAGAGTGATTTTTGAGCGTAGAGACAGGAGTAACCCCTGAGTGCTGCCGGATGTGACCCAAAAACTAAAAACAAAACAAAACAAAAAGTCTCTTCATCATTGCTAATACTTTGGGTGTTATGGCTTATCTCAGTGTCAACATGCTTTCTTTTTTTTTTTTTTGGGGGGGGGGGTCACACCCGCCAGTGCTCAGGGGTTACTCCTGGCTCCATGTTCAGAAATTGCTCCTGACAGACACGGGGGCACTGGGATTCCAACCATGACCTTTTGCATGAAAGGCAAACGCCTTATCTCCATGCTATCTCCCGGGCCCCAACAGGCTTTCTTTTTAAAGCAGAGGTAGGCTGCCTAGCTTCAAATCCCAGTTGCATTACTATCTGTGAGTGAGGCAAGCTTAACTGCTCCCTTGTTCTCCTTCCTCTATGGATAATAATAGGTCCTACTCCAGGGGTTTTCCGAGGCAACATGAATTACTATATGTAAAACTCTCTCTAGTCATTCCATTTTTATTCACAATCTGCCCTGCAGAGGATTCAGCCCCTCATGTCAGTGAGGAGAAGAAGGGGACAAGTCTGGAGTCCCTTGGTGTCTGGCTAATTAGATAAAAGGGCATTTCCCACAATATGGCTTTGGGCAAGTAATTGAATCACTTTTGACTTGCTTCCTAATAAACAGCAGACATGCCTACAATATAGAGTTCTGAGGATTAAATGATTAAACTAATATACAGACTAATGTGTAATTTGGTGCATTTAGTAAGTATTCAGTGAATATAAATTTAGTGAGGTATCAACAAATCCCCTTTAGATATCTCAATGGAGCTCCAGGATGACACATGAGGTTTTCTGTCATACAGTAAGAAAGGAGGCAGCTTAGTTATCTCCACATCTCACATAGTTTGCTTTGCTCACAAAGCAAAGGATGCAGTGGGATCAGCTTGAGACTTAAGACTTGCTTTCACACATCCAGTGGGATGAGAATGTGAGTTGCCAGCAGCATCTAGGGGGAGGCAGTAGGATGTGCTGAATATCATCAGGCAGGTTCTAACCTTTGAGCTTCCAGTTTTAGCAGCTGAATCCACCTTATACACTCATTATGCAAAGTTTCCTCAGTGAATTCTTCTATTGACCTTAATGCAGGAACTCTGTCCAGGCAAGTGAATTCCAACAGCCTCTCCCCAGGCAGCTCTTTCAGGTCACTATCAGCAATGCTACCCATCAATTTCCCAATGTCCTTCTATGTGCTTGATGTTAACTTCTAGTGTGGCTCCTAACTTCCAGCAGCTACCTGCCATGGATTTTATTCCTGCTGCACTCCACTCCATCTTGCCATGAGACACCAGAGGAAGCTAAAAAAACATTACTGTACTTGAAAGGATATATGATACAAAATTGCTCTGGGACCAGGCTGACAACCAATTACATGCTAAATAATGAGCAAAAACACAGTATATTGGGAGAAAAAAAATGAACTGACTTGAATATGATTTGCTTGAAGTTTATGAAGCATCACTAGCATAATGGTGCCCTCAGTTCATGGATAAGGAATAAAATCCTGCAGAGTGATAAAGATGCTCTGACCACACATTACAATATCTGTAGGTTGTAAAGAGAGAAACTTATTCTTTCTGAACATAATACCTAAATACATTTTTAATGCTTCACATACAGTGTATTAAATGATACAATTCTGAATAAGAACAAGTTGACCTTGCATAACCTCCTGCTTGTGACATTTCACCATCTTTTCTCATGATTGACTGCAATCCAGGTTACTGGTTCAAGACAATCCAAGGCCTGGGTGTAGAGGCAAGAATAAAAGGTGCCTCAAAGATATCCTCATCCAAATGTTCATGGCCACAAAAGACTTTGAAGTTAAAAAACTTGAGCAAGAGTACTTCCACTGACCTCTTTGTGGGGAGTCAAGATGCAGTCACCAAGGTGTTTGCTTATAGAGGGAGAAGGGAAGAACACGCTAAGAGAGGGAAATGTGGCCTCGAAAGTTGTCTGGGGCTGGTGAGGTGGCACTAGAGGTAAGGTGTCTGCCTTGCAAGCATTAGCCAAGGAAAAACCGTGGTTCGATCCCCCGGCGTCCCATATGGTTCCCCCAAACAAGGGACAATTTCTGAGAGCTTAGCCAGGAGTAACCCTGAGCATCAACTGGATGTGGCCCGAGAAACCAAAAAAAAAAAAAAAAAAAAAACAGTTGTCAGTGTGCTAGTGGGAAAGCCATCTAGTTCAGTCTTTTATGGAAAACAATATGGAAATTTCTTAAGAAAAAACTGGACGTTGAGCTCCCATATGATCCAACAAATGCCACTCCTAGGGATATACCTAGAACCACAAAAGCACAATACAATAAAAATCACTAAACTCCTATGTTCATAGCAGCACTATTTATAGTAGCCAGAATCTAGAAACAACCCAGATGCCCAACAACAGATGAGGGCTAAAGAAACTGTGGTATGTCTATACAATGGAATACTATGCAGCTATTAGCAGAAATGAAGTCACAAAATTTATTTATATATGGATGGATTTAGAGACTATTATGCTGAGTGAAATAAGTCATTGGGAGAGAGATAAGCACAGAATAGTCTCTTAAAATTGGATTTAAGGAAAATAAAAGACAGTATAGTAATAAACCCAGAGACAATAGATATGACTGCTGGAAGGACCAGTCCAGGACAACAAGCTTATCACAAAGAGTGATAACTAAAGTTAAAGAAACAATTACACTTACAGCTACCATGACAATGATAAAGAGAGAAATACAATGCCTGTCTTGAAAGACAGGAAGGGGGGGGTACAAAATGTGGGGACAGTGGCATGGGAAAGTTGCACTGGTGAAGGGGTGTGCATTTTATGGCTGAAACCCAATTACAAACGAACATGTTTTTAAAGATTGTGCTTAGATAAAAAAATTATTTTAAAGAATAAAAAAAAGTTGTCAGTGTACAGGGACAGGAACAAGAAAGCAAGCAGAGGAAAAAAGCAAGTGAGGAAATATTTCTCCCCAAAAGTCTCCAGAACTGTAGTCAGGCAGATCCATTGTAGGCTTCTAATTCTCAGAAAAGAGATGGGTGAGGGGCAAGCAATAGTACAATGGGTAGGGCATTTGCATGTGGAATAAGCCCTGAGCATTGCCAGGTGCCCCCCCCCCAAACAAAACAAAACAAAACAGGCAGGATTTGTGTTGCGTTAAGACATGGGGTTGTGGGAAAACTAAGAGTAGCCATGGGCGGTGAGTAAAATTCCTTACAAAGCAATTTCATTTTTTAAGAAAAGAACTTAAAAAAATATAGTAATAAAGAAGCAATAAAAATTAGAGTAGTCACAGATAGTGGGCATTCTACATTGCCTGAACAAAGCAACATAGGAAGCATTATGCCAACACGAACAGTAATACAAAGCATCTTCCAATAATTTGCATTACAAATAAATAATAACTAACTTAAGACATAAACTCTGCAGTATTCATTTTAGGATAGATGAAATGGTCTGCTCTTAATAGCATGTGGTTTAAATCCTACCATTTTTTTCTGTCTATGAGTCCCTTCTACTTGTTTTTTCTTATTTTATTTTAATTCTATTCATGAGTCTTAAATGATATTAAAAATTCTCTCTCCTCTACTCACCCACCCCCTGAAGAAATGTCTGCTGTGGCTGTTAGCTCCTCAGGACCCCTACAAGCAGCTATGAAGAGGCCTTTATTCAGAGGGAGGAGTCTGGTTTGGAGGGTGAAAAGCAGCTCTTACTGCCCAGATTATTTCAGGAGCTTCAAAGCTCCCAGCAGCCATGCCTCTTCCTGGACTGTGGCACAGATCTACCCACAACCATGACAGTATGGGTGAGTTCTAATAAACCTTCATTGGGCTTCCGTCAAGGATGGGGTGGCAGGTCTCTTTTCATTCATCCTATCATCCAGATGTGTAACCATGAATATAAAGATATTCAGGATTGAGAGTCTCATATCACTCCTCACACGATGGCTGTGACTTGTCATTCTAAGAGACTGGTTATCATCAAATTTTCGTAAACATTTTGCAAAGGCACTTCCTCTTTCAGCTTGGGATGGAACTCCATTTACATTTTCATTCTAAAGTTTTCTTTTTTTTACTCTGTTTAGATTATTTTTTAAAACTCATTTCATTCTTTCTCTAGTCCATTCTTCAAACACCAGGGATCTTTCCCGCCCCTGAACATCTCTAGCATTTCAAACCAGGTGTATTGGCATGAAGTGGCAATAACAACTAACAGAAAAGCACTACAAAGTAATGCTGTTATACACAAAGCATAAATAGTACAAGTGGAATCTGAAGTCACATCCTGTCTCAGATTCTGTTGAAGATTAAGGTAAGAGAGTTGTGAGAGATGGTCTATCCCTCCCCATTACAGAAAGAATTTGCTTTCAAAGACTCATGGATCAACATCTACCAGGGTTTGAATCAGTATGCCTGGCCAAAATAATAAATAAGAATAAGTGTAAAGAATAAAAGTTGCCCCCAGATAAATTTTTTAAAATTTCAAGAAACTCTAAATTTAACTAAAACAGAACAAAATCCTGTTAAATATTAATCTAAATATTAATTCTACTATCCTAAGAATTTTTGACCTTCTGAATAGTTGTAACAAGGAACAGCAGAATGATAAATGTGCAAACTAAACCTGCATGTCACTTTATGCGATTTCATGTATTAGGAGAGTAACTTTATAATTAAGACTTTTAGGGATTAAAAGGTTGCTTAAACATGGTATACCGTGTTTGTGTCCACTATTTAAAAATATTTGAGCACTTGGATTTTGCTTGTAAATGCTCATTTTTATTTTATTGTTATTTCTGGGAAAGTCATAGAATGTACTCATTTTAATTTTTTCCTGAAGTTTTGCTTTTAACCATGGAAGCAAACTTTAGTACAGAAAAATCAATAAACTATGGCATTATCTTTATTTAAATATCTCCTGGAGAAGATTTTTTATCATTATCAATCTCTCATAGAATATCCCCCACTCCCTTCCATCCTCTTCCTTATTGTGTTTCCATGACCATAGGTCACACAAATATTTGGGTATTATACCTTCTCAGTCACAGTATTACTTTGGTGAGATTATACATTCTAAGTTGTTTGTTCACAACAGTGTCAATGGCCTTACTCCTTTTCATTTGAGGGGGGCGTATCCAGCAATACTCAGGGATTACCCCTGGCTCTGCATTAAAAATTTACTCAGGAGATCATAAGGGGGGCAAGGATTGAACCAAGGTCAGCCATGTGCAAGGCTGCTAACTGCTGTAGTATTGTTCTGGTCCCCAAAGTTAGGAGTGGGATGGGAGTGAGGGGTACTCTTATATGTTCTGGTGTTGCATATGTAAACATTTCTAATCTTATCATGATTTGGAATTTTTATGTATAAACATTTCTGGACCCACCCTGATCCTACCCTGATCAGTGATTGGACCCTACTCTAGGGTGTGACCTGGCTTTCTGCCCCTACCCTAGGGTGGTACCTGACTCTAATGTATAAAAGAGAAGTCTTTGGAAGGCTTGGGGGCT
>PVKC010024429.1:0-16879 GCA_004027635.1 Crocidura indochinensis | reverse complement strand
ACAAATTAGATTGTGCGTGGTGAGAGATATGGGCTATGATTGAAATTACTTGGTCTAGCTGATCTGTCCCAAACAAAAGAGCATGTCACCCACATATGTCAGAGGCCAGGCCCAAGTGCTAGGCTTCCTGAGTAGAAGCAGAAAAAAGAGCACCAGAACTAAAGGTGAAGGTATATGATTTGCCTGTACTAACATCACAGCCCACCCATTTACAGGGCAGAAGCCATGCACAGGGTTAATGCTTCCCAAGTGGAAAGTGAAGGAAAAGAGCACAAGGACGGAAAGCTAAATTAGTTAATCTGCTAGAAAATCTCCCACAGACATACATTTCCCAAGTCTTCCTGGTAGTGGGTAAGACTCTGAATATGAACTAGTAAAGAAACTTCTTGAGAATACAAAAGAAACCATGCCTTGTTAGTAGAGATTGCAACCCTGCAGACCCAATCAGTACTAACACCATATATAATCTGTTGAAATGCATTTCAGAGGAAAATACTTAGAATGTTCAACAAGCTGAAAGAAACATTGAACAGACTGCCAAAAAAAGAGAGGATGCTAGAGCAGAAATTAGAAGAATATAAACAGTAATGTCAGAATTGAGTAGTTTGGTAGGCTAGATAGAAAAATTCATGGGAAGGCTTCACTAGCAGAGTAACAGCTGTTGAGGAGAAGCAAGCGCAAAGATAAAGTGCAAATAATCTACAGACAGCAGAAGATCTAATAATTCTCAAAATAAGTGAACAGATGATAAGAGAACATTGAGATGAAGTCAAGAGAAACAACACAAGAATCATTGAGGTCCCAAAGAGTTGGAAAGAAAACCACTATAAAAAATCAACAGTCAAATACATCATTGCTGAGTTTACAGAGCTGAAGAACACCTGTACCAACATCAGGGAGGCCCAAAGAGAATAAGCTAAAAGAGATGCAATAAAATACCCCAAGGCAATCCAAATCAGAATAAAAAAATTCCTTATGATTATCAGCATATTTACCTAAGGAAACCATCTAGGCTCAAAGAAAGTAGTCAGATGTAGTGAAAAAATTCAATACTATGAAGGCTTAAGAATACGTTCTGGAGCCATACACTCATTCAAATTTGAAGGAAGGATACATAAATTCATGGGCAAACAATAGCTCATGAGTGTCATAGACTCAAAACTACCTTTAAGATAAGCAAATCCCATAAGCATACCAAAGTTCTATAGAAGGGTAGCACAAAAATTTATGGCAATAGTCTATCTCAATGTTAATGGGCTAAGTGCATCAATGAAGAGATACAATGGCAGGATGGATTCGAAAACTGAACCATTATGCTGCCTGCAAGAAACACAGTAGAACAGAGAAAACACAGACTCAAATTCAAAGATTGGATTAAAATTCAACCCCTCAAAAAGCCCAGAGTGAACATAATTGTATCATATGAAAATTTAGGTTACAAGAGATAGAAAAATTATTTCTAAATGTTTAAGGGACATGTACATCACGAATAACTTGCATTCTTAAGAATATATTCAGCAGAGGCAGGAGAGATAGCGTTTGCCTTTCATGCAGAAGGTCACTGGTTTGAATCCCAGCATCCCATATGGTCCCCCATGCCTGCTAGGAGCGATTTCTGAGCGTGGAACCAGGAGTAACCCCTGAGCGCTGTAGGTGCGACCCCAAAACAAAACAAAACAAAAAGAATATATTCAGCAAATTAGGGATGAGCAAAATATTTTTTAAAACTGCTAATAAACTTAAAGGTAGACATTGATAGCAGCATAATAATAGTAGGAGGTATCAACACCACTCTGTCACTTCATGATCTTTAAGCTAGACTAAATCTCCATAAAGAAATACTTCCTCTGAGTGAATAAAAGAGAGGTGTACTAGATTCATAAAAGTCTTTTAATCTCCAAAAAGCCAAATACTAATTCTTCTCAAATGCATATGGAATATTTTACAGAATGGACCACATACTGGGAAAAAAATCTCTACAAAATCAAGGGGGTATGCATTATACCAACTACTTTCTCAGACCATGAAACACTGAAACAGAATTTAATTATAAACAGAAATAGGCAAACAATGCGAATATTTAGAAACTAAATAGCTCATTAATGAACAACCAGTGGGTCAGTGAGAAAATAAAAAAATCCTGGGAATAAATGAGAATGAGCTACTTGAACTTCTAAGACACAGAAAAAGTAGTGTTAAGTGAAAATTTCATATCTATGTAAGCATTCATCAGGAAGGAAAAAAGAGACATGACTGTACAACTTGAGAAACTGGAAAATAACCAAGAAGAGGACCATGAAATAGGCAGGAGGAAGGAAATAATAAAAGTTAAAGAAAAAACTTATGATAGGAAATTCCCCCCCAAAAAACAATCCAAGGGATCAATGCAACTGGTTCTATTAGCTGGTTCTATGAAAAAATAAACACAATCAATGAGCCACTAGAAAGACTCATAAGGAGAGAGAGAAAACTCTTATAAACAGAATCAAAAAGGAAATGGAGGAATCACGACAGAAAAGATATTCAAAGTGCTATCGTTGAGAAACTTTATGCCATAAAACAATAAAACCTAGAAAAACCGAATATATTCCTAGACCTTATAACCTCCCAAGATTGAACCAAGAGGATTTGGAATACCGGAACAGACTATCAAAATAGAAATGGTAATCAAAAGTCTTCCCCAAAACAAAAACCTAGGCCAGATGACTTCATTAGTGAATTCTAAACTACTTTAAAGAAAAACTACTGCCAATCATTTTTAGGCTTTTGCAGGAAAATGAAGAAATAGAATCACCCCCAAATATTTGTTTTTGTTTTTTTTGGGTCACATCCAATGGCTCTCAGGGTTACTCCAGGCTCTGCACTCAGAAATCACCCTTGACAGGCTCACGGGACCATATGGAATGCCTGGAATCAAATCAACCAATGTCTTCTGGGTTGGCCGCGTGCAAGGAAAACACCCTAACACTGTGCTATCTCTCTAGCCCCCTTAAATGGTATTTTATGATAAAAACATCAACCTAGGGGCTGGAAAGATATCACAGTGGTAGGGCGTTTGCCTTAGATGCAGAAGGATGGTGGTTCGAATCCTGCATCCCACATGATCCCCAAGCCTGCCAGGAATGATTTCTGAGCATAGAGCCAGGAGTAACCCCTGAACACTGCTGGGTGTGACCCAAAAACAAAAAACAAAATCATCCTAATACCAAAAGCAGGAAGAATCACAACAAAAAAAGAGAAATACAGGCTCATTCGCTTGATGAACACAGATACAAAGATCCTTAACAAAAATACTAACAATGAACTCCCAACAATTGAGCCAGAAGTTATGTATATATATATGCATATATATGTATAAAAATATATAACACCATGACCAAGTAGAACTTCATGCCAGAAATGCAAGGATGTTTAAGATATACAAATAAATCAATGCAATATTCTATATCAACAAAATAAAAAATAAAATAATATGATCTTATCTACAGATACCTAGAGCTTATCTACAGATACCTAAACCTAGTTTAGGTTCAAATTCTCAACAAAATGGAATCAAAGAAAATTCCCTCAATATTTCCAAAGTCACTCACTACAATCCCACATCAAACTTCATATTCAGATGGGGAAAACTAAATGCTTTCCTCTCAGGATTATACACAAGATGTTTCCCACTCTTGCACTTCTATTCAATATAGTATTGGAAATACTTGCCACAGCAATTAGGTAAGAAAAAGAAATCAATAACATCCAGATAGAAAAGGGAAGAAATAAAGATCTTGCTATTTCATATAAAATATTGTATGCAGAAAATCTTAAAAACTTTGCAATATAGCTTCTAGAAACCATATATTTATACAGAAAAGTGACAACCTACAAAATTAACCATAAAAGTCTATGGCTTTCCTATATACAAATAATGAAAGAGAAAAAGATACTTAAAAATCCCATTCAAAACGGCTTCAGAAACCAAGTACCTTGGGATCAACTTAAAGAGTTAAAAAACTTATACAAATAAAACTACAAAACACTAATTTAGGAAATGAAAGAGGACATGGGAATATTGGGAAGATTGACATCATTAAAATGTCTACACTCCCTAAAATACTGTACAGATACAATGCAATTCCTATATGGGCACAAATGACAGTTTTCAAAGAAATACATAAAAGATTCCTGAAATTCATATGGAGCAATAAACCTACATGAAGAACTAAAGGGCCCGGAGATATAGCACAGTGGCATTTGCCTTGCAAGTAGCCGATCCAGGACCAAAGGTGGTAGGTTCGAATCCCGGTGTCCCATATGGTCCCCCGTGCCTGCCAGGAGCTATTTCTGAGCAGATAACCAGGAGTATCCCCTGAGCACCGCCGGGTGTGCCCCCCCCAAAAAAAATTCAAACAAACAAAAAAGAACTAAAGCAATTATTGGGAAAAAGCAGATGGGGGCATATGTTCCCCAATTTCAAACTGTACTACAAATCAGCAGTCATTAAACCAGCAGGGTATTGGAATAATCAGTGCAAGAGAAATGAGTATACTGAAACAGATCCCCATGTGTATGATAAGTTAATTTTTGATAAAAGAGCAAAATATTTAGTGAAGCAAGGAAGGTCTCTCTCTTCCACAGTGCTTCTGGTTAAACTGGTCAGCATGTGCAAGAAAATGAAATCAGAATTCTTTCTCACACCATGAATATAGGTCCAATCTAAATAGATTAAAGGTATTGATATTGAACCTAAAACCATAAGATACATAGAGGAAAACATAGGATGAATTCTTAATGACATTAAAGCTAAAATCTTTGTCAACAATGAAACAATACTGACCAAACAAGTGGAAGCAAGGATAGACAAACGAGACTATGTTAAATTAAAAGTTTTGCATCTTGAAGGAAATGATGACCAGAATATAGACTGCCCATGGAATAGAAATTAGTCGCCAATAACCACCTGAAAGGGGGTTAATATCTAAGCTATATAAGGTACTGGTAGAGCTTAACAAGAAAAATAATCTAACCTCATCAACAATGGGAAGAGATGAACAGAGACTTCCTCAAAAAAGAAATACACATATCCAAAAAGTACATGCAAAAATGCTCCACATCATTATTATGAAGGAGATGCAAATAAAATCAACAATATTATATCACCTCACACCCAGAGACTGGCAAATATCAAGAACAAGAAAAGGCAATAATACTGAAGATGGAGGAAGAAAGGGACTCTCATTCACTGCCGGTGGTAATGTAGACTATTCCTGCTTTTTAAAAAAGCAATATGGACTTTGCTCAATAAACTAGAAATTCTGCTTCCATTAGAACCAAAAATACCTTTCCTAGGAATATACCCTAGGGCCCCAAAACACATCTGCACTCCTATGTTCATTGCTTCTCAACTTGCAAAAGCCAGAATCTGGATACAACCCAAGTGCCCAAGAACAGATGAGTGGATAGAAATGTTGGTACATCTAGACAATGGATCATTATGCAGCTTTTAGGAAAAATGAAGTCATGGAATTTGCTTAGACATGGAAAATATCATGCTGAGTGAAATGAGTCTAAGTGGGATAGACATAAAATATCATACACACATATGGGATAATATAGTATCAAAATAATGACCAAAAACAATAGAAACAATGGATGTAAAGTGAAGTTGACAGAAAAGGGACCATTATGACTATAATACTTTGAAATAATCACTCTAAGACAGGAACATGGAATTAAAAGGAAGTATGATACCCATTCAGTGACAGTATTGCAATATGGCACTTAAAAGAAAAAAAAGAGAGAGCTGTCTGCCATAGAAGTGATGGAAGGTTAATTGAGTAAATTAGTGGTGAGAAATGAACACTGGTGAATACGGGGTGTTGAGATATTTTACAACCAAACCTTCACTATCAACACATTTTTGACTCTGTATGTTATGGTGATTTAAAAATTAAAACAACAGTAAGACATTATATCACACCAATATAAATGGCATATATAAAAATGATATATCTAAAAATGTGGGATTTTTTAAAAGAAATTCTCATTCACTGTTTCTGGGAATGTTGTCTGACTAATCCCTTTTGGAAAAGTTATGGTGCTTTTCTCAGAAAAGCACAATCCATTGATTCCACTTTTGGGCATCTACCCCCAAAACACCAAAAGCATTAATTGGAAATATACACGCCCTCCTATGTTCATCAAAGTTCAATAACTAGGATGTGGAAAGTAAACAAATATCGAATTACATATGAGTGGATCGATACCTGTAAAGGCAATCTGCAACCACTAGGAAAGATGTTGCAGCTTGCTGCACCTTAGACAGAACTGGAACATACAATTTTAAGTGAGAGAGGGAATCTGATACAGTATTCTCACTTATTTGTAACATATAAAGTAACAAAGCAATGAAAAGTGTACCAAAATGGGCAAATCTGTAGGCCTAATTTACAGAAATGAAAATGTCAAGGAAGCTAGGCACTGTTAAGACCTGGACTGGTGGTAACATAGGGAACATTGTATTTATGTGTATTTGGACAGTTCAGTGAGATATTTGTACACACAAAACCATTAACACCAAAACTACTGTACCATGTAATGCAAAATATGAATAGGTTAAAGAGGTGAGGTAATAGATAGGAACTTTGGAAGACTGGTAGTGGGACACTGATATGCATGGCATGTTTAGATTTTGTACGCTATACCTATTATTAATAGTTTATGATGCCTAAATAAAACATTTAAATATTATGAAGAACAAAAACATAATTATTAGATATGCACATATCATCTTTGGTACTCAAATTTTATAGTGGAGAGGGTATATAGGACAAAAATATTTGGAGAAAGTGCTCTAAAGGCTTTTATATGTATCTAGCCAGAGAAAAATACATGATACAACCTAGAATTAATTTTAATTCAACTAATAGTAAGCTGGAGAAAATAATGAAAGTTGTGGGAGTTCATTTATTCCATTAATGATCTCCAAACTCATGAAGGTGACAAAAATAATCAGAGTGTATGCACATTTCTTTACCACATGTTCTTCCCAGCTATAGCCACACCCAATTTGCATAGAGCCAGAATTTGTCTTTCATTCCCTGTCTCATTTGTTGTTAGTCCTTCAATTTGTAGAATAAGTAAAAATCAAGTCATGTCCTGCCAAAGTATACACCTTTTAGAAAGGCAAGAAGAGCAACAAAGCCAGGATCTGTGGAGAGATGTGAGCAGAATTCTTCATGACTATGTTTCACACTTTTCTTATTTTGGTACTGTAAACTAAATTTTGTTTTGTTTTGTCTAATACTAGCTACGTGCTCAGATATTATTCTTAGGAATCTCATAGACCCTGAAAATTGTACTCACCTATTTATTAAAATTCTTAGATCTAATTGCCTCTATCCTTATTTATTTCTTCCAGGTACTGCCCAGTTCCTTGAAACTGAAGGGGGTGGGATCCCAGGTAAAATAGTCTCAATTCAGTCACAGGCAAAAAGTTGCCTCACTCTGAATGATGCTACATTTTCCTTTTAAATTCCTAAGCAATTACTATTGTTTTAATATTTGAGAATCTACACAAGAGGAAAGGCAACCATCATTAGGACTTCGTTGACCTGGTGATTTAGGGCTCTCCCAAAGGTCAGTAATCGGGTAATTTGGAATCAGATAGTTAGTGCTTTGTGTAAAGAAAGTACAGGGAAATGTTTCCTAAATCAGGACAAAAGTCTCTGCCTATGCCTCAGTGGACAGTATAGCTGGCAGCATATATTCACATAAAGGCACTTTGGAACCTCCCTCACTATGCTTCTCTACTCTAATTATTTCCACTATTCTATGATATCACTCTCTGCATGGATAATCCAATCAACACCATGGCTTGTTAGGTTATTGAGCACTCATCTCCAGAAACCATTGAGTCATATTGAAACTTATGGTCACACAAAGATCTTTGATATCTTCTTAATTATAATCATCCCATTGACCTTTTGACTTCACTTTCCAGTTCCTCTTTCCCTTTTCATAACCTCCCTTCCAGAACATTGATAGACATATAGGCATTTGGGATGTTCACTTATGATTCTGCCCTACTTGTGAACTTCATTAAAATTCATATCTAACCCATGCACTCATTTGTAAGTCAGAATCCAATTTTCACACCTCACGTTTCATTATAATTTTCCTCCCAAGGCCTGCCTGAGTTCCTTCATTCTATTATTATGTAAATGTCTTATGTGCCAGCATTGAGCACACTAACACATATACAAACTTATGTTAGTTTCTTTTTTTACTTCTTTTCAAAAAATATTTATTTTAGAGAAACACCCTGTGATGCTCATTGGAAACTCCTGGCTCAGCATTCAGGAATTACTTCTGTGCTGCTTGAGGACTGTATAGGATACCACGTATTAAATTTGGGTCAGCCACATGCAACGCAAGAGCCCTACCTGTTATATTAATTATCTATCTACATCTATCTACCTATCTATCTCTATCACAGCCTTTTTTCTTCTTTGTATCATCCCTAAATTATAGACAAAAACCTTGCAATAAACTGACACTTATCATTTTCATTCTTACACCAAAATTGCTGAAGGCCTGGATAGATAGTATAGAGGTAAGGAGTTTCCTTTGCACACAACCAACCTAGATTTAATCTTGAACCCAATATTTTCACCTGAACCCACTAAGAATGATACCTGAACACAGAATCAGGAGTAAGCCCTGAGCACACTGGATGTGCCCCCCCACAAATAAAACAAAAACAAAGTTGATTTGGGGTATCTTGAGAGATAGTTCTGCAGATTAGGCACTTGCCTTGCAAAGTTGACCAGTGTACAATTCCTGCTAGCCCATATGGCCCCCAAGTCCTCCAGGAATGATCTGAGTGCAGAACCAGGAATAAACCCTAGATAAAGCTAGAAACCAAGAAATCAAGAAAAAAAGATTAAGAAGCATCTTATTATGAAAAAGGGATCCCTCCACCTTGCAAACCATGCAATTAGTCTCTGTTGGAATCTCCACAGCCTACCATTCTTCCATAATCTCCTCTCCAAGTCCTTTATGGCTAATCTTTTATCTCGGGTTTTTCACTTCTATTCTGTCAAGGTACTGACATGTATCAATCTTCAACTTCTCCCTAACATTATCCTTTCACATGAAAAAATATTCTTGTTCCTATATCTCCCTTTACCTCCACTTTATGCACCAGACTTTCTCATCTAAGTTTTTCCCAAAATGTTCCCTTCTATGTCTATGATAGCCTAATAATTTCACTCATCTGTAATCCTGCCTGCGTATAGGTTAGAAATGGGGTCTGAAATGTCCCAGACAGAATACCAATCTCATTTCTCTGAATGCAACAAATTTCCCCAAAGCATAGAGTATGGTGAGATTATTCCTAAAACATTTTCAAGCCTGCTACCATAATTGAAAGCCCATACAAAACGAAAAAAAAAACCAAAAAACTCAGAAATGGTAAATAGATTTAATATGGAGTAGTGTGAACTTCAATTGATTGATAGTGGCTGCCTATGGTGCTGTATTGAGTAAATTTCAGAAGTTGCACCCTGGCTTGAAGAGAAAGACTGCTGAGGTTAGCAATATCTGTAAACACAAATAAAAGAAAATCAAAGTCAATTGACATCTACTGAAAAGAAAGGAATAACATTCATCATAGTGTTTTCCCACACTTGCCACATGGCCTACACTCCAAACCAGCTCCACATCCCAACCAAATCCCATCCCCAATTTTGCCTCCCTTGTCTAATTAAGTAGATACCTGAAATCTCACTTGTAGGAGAAACCACAGGCACCAGAACTGCCAGTGGTGCTGCCACCAGTTCCACCAAGGCCTGAAAAGAGCCCCAAGGTAAGAGTGGTAGTGAGGCTATTGCTGGCAGTAAAGCCACCAGTGGAACTGACACTGGCACCAGCACTGGCTTCTCCACTTTCTTGGGCTTTGGCTTTAGCTTTAGTTCCAGCCTGGATCCGAGATTTGGCCCAGGGTCCAATATCAGCTTCATCCCAGTTGCAGGGTCCAGCAGCGTTCTCAGAACCAAGCCCAATGCCCATCTGGGCTCTAATCTCAGCCCTTGCCTTGGCTTCAGCTGCAGCCTCAGCTGCAGCCTTCATATCTGCTTCCATTGCCTCCCGGTACTGAGCTGCCCATTCCTTAGGGTCCTTCTTTTGTACCTAAAACAGAAACAATCACCATCAGAAAGGCAGAATTAAAACAAATTGAGAATTGAGCACAAATTGTATGTTAGGCTTCATACAATATGCTTCATTCCAACAGCAATAATACGCTATTTCATTCCTAATCTGGCACATACTGTTGAATATGTCATGTAACAACTTCTTTGAGCCTTAGTGTCTCATGTAATAGGGCAATGGTATGTTAATGTTAAAGATTAAGTGATTGAGATTACTTGTAACAGTAACAGACGTCTCAGAATGTTTGTTTATGAGCTGAAAATTCCTTTGCACACAGCCATCCCAGCCAGGAGCACACCCATGCTCTTGACATGCAGTTTTCTAATTACCTTACAGGCAAACTTGAGGACTTTCATCTTGCTGGTCTCATAATAGGAGCGCAGGCCCCAGAAAAATTCATACTCTGGAGGATTGCTATTAGGAACTCTGGCATAGTCCAAGTACCTTGGAAAGAGAAGTTTAGAACTCCTATAACTGTTACCACCCAAGACCCACCCAGTATGAAATGGAAAGGCTTTAACTGGCAACTATCCCCTAACTAAACATTGTAGCTCTTCCTAATGCTGCACTGTCCAATGGGTTAAGCCCAGAAATCACATGAATATGCCATGCAGACCACAATTTTTGCCCCTTATTAACAACTCAGATTTATGTTGGATATGTTATAAGTGGAAGAAACATTTCCTCAGGCCTTCTGCTCTGAGCACACTCCAACACAGGGCTTTATCAAGGCCTGGTTTAAGCCCTAATATAGTTCTCAACTGAAAATTACTACCAAAGGAGGAAATAGTAAACCAAGTAGCAACGGGCCCGGAGAGATAGCACAGCGGCGTTTGCCTTGCAAGCAGCCGATCCAGGACCAAAGGTGATTGGTTTGAATTCCGGTGTCCCATATGGTCCCCTGTGCCTGCCAAGAGCTATTTCTGAGCAGGCAGCTAGGAGTAACCCCTGAGCACCGCCGGGTGTGGCCCAAAAACCAAAAAAAAAAAAAAACCAAGTAGCAATGTACACCATGCATACTACATATGATATATAAACATGCATATGTATGTACATGTATGAATATGGATACCAGCACAACTGTGGGTGTTCACATGCTCTGTGAGAACCAAAAAGACATTGGTCCCTTGGGAAAAACAGGAAGACTAGGCTCCAAGTATATATAAGCCCTTTACAACTGGGCTGAGCTCAGATTCCCTGGCTCCCTGAAATTAAAATGGGAGTGAGATGAAAACACCTATTCTACATAGAAGTTATGAAAAAAAATGAGATGTACAATTTAATTCATGACACCCAACTACCTGAAGCTACCATCCTATTGTTTATTTAATGTTAATTAATTTCTGCAAAGCTCTTTTAGCATAATAAAAAATCAAGTCATTGGAGTCAAGATTTAAATATACTTCTCCCAGTCACTACAATGCGACCTCTGAACAAATGACTTTACCTCTCTAAGCCTCAGTTTCCTCACATGTACAATGCTCGTGATGAAATGCCTTTGTAAAATTTTTCAGAGAGCAGAGTTGAGTGTACATGTAGGAATATATTTTCAATTTCCTTATCACTAATATAACATACACATACATACCCATGCATGCAGGCACTCATCATAGTTTTATCATTTCTGAAATAAGCAAAATGAATAAAACATACTAACACTGAACACTTACTTCTGCTTCACAAATTCATCAGTGATGAGTTTTTTCACGTCTCCAAAAAGTGAGTGATGTATCCTGACGATAAGGGAAATATAAGTGCATATACACAAACATGCATTCATGGCAATGGCACTTCTCAGGTATAGGCAAAGGCATTTACATCATGGAAAAGTATTAAAATGCAAAAGGAAAGGTCCACAGAGATCATGAAAAAGGGAACAAAATTTAGGGCCATTTCCCCACCCACCAAAATCATACCCTATATTATTCCAATAACTCCCCATCTGACCCCCAGAACCACATTTCTAGTTCCACCAGACTACTAGGCTGAGGAAATCCCAGAATACTCTCTTGCTGAAGGAAAATATACACTATTATGACTCAATCATACCCAGGGCGCAGCCCCAACTTGCGCAGGACCTCCCAGATGACAGCTGCAAGGGAAGGCAAAAAGAGAGAGATAGGAACAGAAAATGAACACATGAAATCTGACATGATCACCTATTCAGACTCATGTTCAGCCACTCACCCTCACTGGAGCGGTTTCCGTTCATAAAGATGATGCTGAGAAGTACCATGAGGAGACCCAGCTTTGGTGAATCCTTAGTCCTAGGGGAGTAACAGGACAGTAGGGTTATTGTTCAGCATTCATTTACAAATATATACCATCCAATTCACTAAGGACCCAGGGCAAAACACAAATGCTGTCAGTCTGTGTCCAGTTAGTTAAAAGGGAAAATCACATTATTCCTTCCCCAGATTACTAAAAGAAGGGAAGATTGTCTGTTAACGTAGTATAATCCAGACACAGAATCAAAACAACTCTTCAATCCCCAGAAAGCTATACACATACTCACTGACACTTCTTCCCTTGGAGCATAATTTTCCACCCACACCTGAAAGTCCTTCTGAGAGAAACATTCTTCTAAAGCCAAACTAGTCATTCAGTAAGAGGAGCAGTACTAGGTCTTTCCTGGACCTTCTAGAGAAAATCTGACAATAGCAAGGTTCCACCACAGGCTTCTACAAGCTTCAGTCAATCATATACAGGCAGCACTACTGTGTGCAGGATTCTAAGCAAATGTTGGGGCTAGTAAAGGAATTTTTTTCAGCCCCATCTTTCACAAAACTCTAAAATAAAACAGGTATAGAGTAGTACCATAAGACCACCCCAGACTTTTCTCAGCTTACGTTCCCAGTATGCCTGCATCAGTGGGCTCTAAGGTACTGAGGAGAATATACAAGTGGTCATTCTTATCAATTTCCTTCAATTGGATCCCAAATACCTGTGAATGGGGAGAAGAGCTTGTAAGATGAAAATATTCAGCTTCCAGGGCATCCCAGAGCTCCCCAAGTAACTAATGGTATGTATGTACAAGAGAGAGGAAGACTAATAAGATAATGCACGTAGAGTATCTAGCTAGCCAGCATACTGTAGCATAGTAAACAGTCAACAAATGTATTATTGTTTTCAGCATCATCTTTGTGATTAGTGGAAATCTATAGAGACAAAGGATACATATTGTAAAAATATGCAAGCATCTGAAATCCATTACAGGATATATCGAGCATCAAACAGAAAACAATAAGACTAAGTAGTTTTGGGTCCTAGTCATCTATCTATCACTGAGTTGGTGTGTGGCCTTTGGCTAACCAATAACCCTCCTTAAGCCATTTTCTGTTCATCTGCACAATAAATGGATGAATTAGTGAGTGATATGGTCTCTTTCAGAAGGGAAACATACACCATTCAAATCAATGTTTCCCCAGCGTACCCATCCCCCAGGACTGCCCCTTCACCTTCTCCAAGGAATAGCTTGCTCGTTCAATGATTTCAGGATACACATCAATGTATTCTTTGATGATGTCCTTCAGCATGTCTGCAAGGGGAGAGTGTTGTGAGTGCCTCGGCTGTAGTGAAGCCAGCTAGTCCCCATAGCAGGCCACAAATTAATTGCCAACCCTGCCGTAGGTGGCATAAATAGGGTCTGAGCTATTAAAAAGAGATCCTAGTACTGCCAAATTAGAACTTTGATAGGACAGAAAAGGGTACATATGAGCACATTTTTCCAGTGTATTGGGCAAGAAGTCAATGGAGGGCAATCTGGGGAAAGGAGGGTTAGAAGAAATCTACCTGAGCGCTTGATAGGAATCTTCGTCTGGTCTTTAACCAATAGGTACTTTACCAAATCATTTGCCTGGAGAGTAGAAAAATATAGAAAATCAAGTTACAGAAGATTTAAGAGAATGTCAATGAAGTGGACAGGAAAGAAAGACAGTGAATAGGAAGAGTGCATAAGACAGAGTTCTTACCCTCCCTTGCAAAAGGGCCACATCCCGAGGTGGTGGTGCTTCAGGCTCTTGGGCTGTCTGGAGTTTGGCAGCTCTACGGCGAGCCTTGCCCCTACGGGCCTTAGGTGACCTAAGGGATAGCAAAGCTCTCCGGGCCCAAGCAGCCAATCGAGTCCTTGATGCCCTGCGAGCCCAAAAGGCTATGGGTCCCCTTGAAGCCCTACGGGCCATTGATGCCATTAGTGCCTTTGAGATCCTTCGGCCACCTGTAGTTCCAGAAGCCTGACTCTGATCACTGTTGCCATCCTCTTCCCCATCCAGATGTTTGACCTGCACCATCAGAGAAGTGAAGCATCACTAGATAAAGGAGATTATCCTTTCAAAGATAGAAGTTCTTATCTCTTTAAGGAAGTTCCCTTATGCCCCACTCCTGTAGGAAACATTATTCACTAGACAGTGACCATGACCATACTGAATCTTAGATTAATCTTCCACTGGCTTCTAAATATTCGTTTAATTTCCCTACTAGGTCAGAAGCAACCCAAGTGTTTAGCCTGAATCCATCTGTTCCTATGTCCATTTTGGATTCACTTGTATCACCTTGGACAAGTCACTTTACTTGTGTAGAATACAGCTTCCTTCTCTATAAAGCTGCTTTACTTTCAGAATTTAGTGAGACAATCTGTGGGACTGTACCCAGTTCAATACCCAGCACATGGTAGCTACTACATAAATATAAACTATATTACATTCAAATTACATCTCCATTTATTTGTTTCATCTTCCCAGTCTGGGAACAATTTAAAGACAGACATTTTTCTTACTACCTTATATCCTTGATGAGCACAGAATTTTCTAAAGTTTGTATATAAAAATAAAAATAGGGGTCAGAGCAATAGCACAGCAGTAGGGCATTTGCCTTGCACTCAGCTAAACCAGGATGGACCTGGGTTCGATCCCCGGCATCCCATATGGTCCCCCAAGTCAGGAACGATTTCTCAGTGCATAGCCAGAAGTAACCCCTGAATGTCACTGGGTGTGGCCAAAAAATAAATAAATAAACAAATAATAAAAATAAAAGTTTGTATAACAAAGGAACCAGCTGAGGAGTGGAGAGGCGATCCCAAAATCTTACCTTTCGGGCTTTCTTGGCCTTGACCTTGGGCCTAGTGTCCAGAGTTTCCTGAGCCTGTACAGCTGCACTCTCAGATTCAGATTCATCTGCTGGAGCCTGAGCAGCAGCTGCCTCAGTTTCCAAAATCTTGGTATTAACTTTTGTATCAGCCACACAGCTGTCCTTTTTGGTCTCAGTGACAGATATTTTCACAGCCTTTGAGTCAGCATTCTCTGTCTTGGTATCAGCTACTGGACTCTTCTTTTCAGCTGTCAGAACCTGGGTATCAGTCAGCTTAGTGGTAGGTGAGGTCTGAACGGCAGTTGCCTTCTGAGCCTCTTGGGCCTCTGAACCCTCTGTAGCCTTTGAGACACCTGCAGCATTTAATACCGTCATGGCCTCAGAGACTTTGGGTTCCTTTGAGGTCTTTGGTGTCTTTGAGACCTCTAAGTTCTGGTTCGCTGTCAACTTGGTCTGCATCTCCAAGCCACTGACCTTTTCTGATGCTTTAGTCTACAATAGGAATCAGAGAATCAAATGGAATATCTCCCCACACCCAAGTAAGCAAATGACTTCAAAATTCTAGCACTTTATTTCTCTGACCTATACCAACTCCTGGCAGTGTGCATCTAACTCGTTCCAATAAGAATTCATTCCTTACTTTCTTTAAGCAGGAAGGTTCCCCTTCCTTTAAGAAGAAAGGATAAAGAAAGTCAACTTGCATACCCATCCTCCTTCCTGCTTGTCTTACTGCATTTCTCATTCTTTTCTTCCCACCCTCAAATGAGAGACAGATCCAGGTACGTGGAGAAGGTTACAGATGGAAGGTAATGTGCCAAGGAATTTGGGGCAGCAACAGGGGTTGGAGGAAGGAGGGAAGGGAGCGGAGGGCAGGAGCTTACCAGGAAGCTGTCTGCATCTGTACCACTCTTGCTTGCTTCAGACATGCCTCAAGTTAACCTGTCAAAAGCTGAGACCTGAAGGAGACAAGGCCTGGTTTACAGGAAGAACCCAAATAATGTCTACTCGCCTATTCTGCCTGAAGATAGATCTGCACCTTCTCTAGGGCCACAATTCTCCACCACTCCCACCGATTCCGTTTTCAGAGTCAGTGATCCAGAGCATCTAGTTCTCCGTTCTCTGCAGCCTCTCCCCACCTTGTCTTCAAGAAGAAATGCCAGCGCGGCAGCTGAGTACCCCGCCCCTTTTCCAAGAGCAACCCCCGCCACAGCCGCAGGTTAAATGTACGCATGCGCCTCGCCTCTAGAGCCCCGCCTGCTTCCTCAGCACAAGCCCAGACTTTGAAGGCAACCGTGCACATGCGCATTCCTTAGCTGGCATGTCGCAGTTCAGGCCCTAGGCTCCACGCCCCTTTCGAGCGATCCAGACAGCATGCGCACTAGGGCTGTTCTCTTCTCAGCGCCCTTCCCAACACACACTCTCCATTCCCGGTCAGCAGTACCACTCAGTTCCGCCCCCTTCCAAAACGCCCACTTCAGTTGTTGCCGCTGGTGCTCACGGCCTCGCTCTACTCACACCCCCCTCGTTAAGATCGCACGAGCCTTTTTCCTAACGCGTGTCCCTCCAGAGGCGACACGTCCTGAAGGTTTTACCA
>PVKC010024428.1:0-16879 GCA_004027635.1 Crocidura indochinensis | reverse complement strand
ATTGTTAGAGATATATATTTATTTTGAGTGTAAATATATATTTATCCTGAATACAAATATACATTTACTCTGAAACCTTTAAGCATTATCACAAGCTCCTTCAAAAGGAATTGTGGATGTAGCCACAGAAATCCCTTAGAAAGCTTGACTAGAACATATGCGCCAATCCCATGTTACTCCACCATCATAGTATAATTCCCTACAGTATTTTTTCTAACAAAATCTGGTCCTATTTTTATTAAAATTTATTCTTATAGGGGCCAGAGTGACAGCATGGAGGTGGAGTGTGTGCCTTACATGGAGAAGGACTGTAGTTCAAATCCCGGCATCCCATATGGTCCCCCAAGCCTGCCAGGACATATTTCTGACTGTAAGCCAGGAGTAACCACTGAGCGCTGCTGAGTGTGACCCAAAAACTAAAAAAAAAAAATTATTCTTATAGGGGCCGGAATGATAGTACACTAGGTAGGGTGCTTGTTTTGCACATGGCCAACCCCCACTTGATCCCTGGCATACTCCATGGTTCCTTGAGCATTGCTCAAAGTGATATCAGAGCCAGGAGCAACCCTGAGTATCATCACCGGTGTGGCTAAAATATTATGTATCTGAGAAACTTCTTGTTTTTTATATATAAAAGCCTTATTTAAGCACCATGATTATAAGCATGTGTGTAGTTGGGTTTCAGCCATAAACAGAACACTCCCCCCTTCACCAGTACAACATTCCCACCACTATTGCCTGCCCCTCCTTTCCAACCCCTGCTTGTATTTAAGACAGGCATTCTACTTCTCTCACTCATTAAGATAGTCATGATAGGGGTCGGAGAGATAGCATGAAGGTACGGCATTTGCCTTACATTCAGGACAGTGGTTTGAATACCAGCATCTCATATGGTCCCCTGAGTCTGCCAGGAGTGATTTCTGAGTGAGAGGTAGGAGGCTCAGGGTCCCCTGAGCCCTGTCAGGATTGACCCAAAAACAAAAACAAAAAATAAGATAGTCATGAGAGTTGCTAGTGTAGTTATTTCCCTAACTGCATTCATGACTCTTTGTGATGAGCTTCATATTGTGAGTCGAAATTTCTGGCCCTCATCTCTATTGTCTCTGGGCATTATTACAATAATGTCCTTAATTTTTCTTAAAACCCATAGATGAGTGAAACTATTCTGCATTTACCCCTCTCCCTCTGACTTATTTCATTCAGCATAATAGATTCGATGTACGTCAATGTAGAGAAAAATTTCATGACTTCATCTTTCCCGATAGCTGAACAATATTTCATTGTGTATATGTACCACATTTTCCTTAACCTTTCATCAAAGGCATCTTGGTTGTTTCCAGAGTCTGGCTATTGTAAATAGTGCTGCAATAAATATAGGTGTGAGGAAGTGATTTTAGAGTTGTGATTTTGTCTTCCTATAGTATATCCCTAAGAGTGGAATAGCTAGATTATATGGAGCTCAATTTTCAGTTTTTTTGAAGCATCTCCATATTGTTTCCCATAAAGGCTGGACTAAATGGCATTCTCACCAGCAGTGAATAATGTTCCTTTCTCTTCACAATCCTGCCAGCACTGATTTCAAAGAAGCATATCAAATACTCCTGAAATTCATTTGGAACAATAAACATGAATAGCTAAAGCAATCCTTGGGAAAGGGAATATGGGAGGCATTACTTTCCCCAATTTTAAATTGTATTAAAAAGAAAAGCAATAGGGGCCCGGGAGATAGCATGGAGGTAAGGCGTTTGCCTTTCATGTAAAAGGTCATGGGTTCGAATCCTGGTGCCCCATATGGTCCCCCGTGCCTGCCAGGAGCAATTTCTGAGCATGGAGCCAGGAGTAACCCCTGAGCACTGCCGGGTGTGACCCCAAAACCAAAAAAAAAAAAAAAAAGAAAAGAAAAGAAAAGCAATAGTCATTAAAACAGCATGGTATTGGAATAAAGATAGACCCCTCTGATCAATGGGTAGACTTGAGTATACAGAGAATGTTCCTCAGACATGCAATCAACTAATCTTTGATAAAGGGGCAAAAAATTCAAAAAGGAGCAAGTAAAGCTTCTTCAACAAGTGGTGTTGACACAACTGATTAGCCACTAACACCATGCAAAAGGTAAAATCCAAATGTATTAGAGACCTTGATATCAGGCCTGGAACTATAAGATATCTAGAACAACACATAGGTAAAACACTCCATGACACAGACTAAGACTAAAAGCATTTTCAAGGAGTTAACATCACTCTCCAGACAAGTGGAAACAGACATAAATAGATGTGAATATATTAAGCTGAGAAGTGTCTAGGATACAAAAACCACAGAAAGGGAGAAACTCTTCACCCAATACCCATTAGATAAGGGACTAATATCGAAAATATACAAGGTGCTGACAGAACTTAAAAACTAATAAACATCTAACTCCATCAAAAAATGGGGAGAAGAAATGAAGAGACACATTGTCAAAGAAGAAATACATGGCCAAAAGATACATGAAAAAATGCTCCACATCACTAATTCTCAGGGAGATGCAAATGAAAACAATAATGAGGTATCATCTCATGCCACAGATACTGTGGCACATATCACAAAGAACAAGAACAATCTGAGAAATTTCTAATGCTTATGTTATTTAACAATGAAGTGATCAAGTAAAAATAAGCTCAGCTATATAAGGAATTGATTGTTTTATATCTGTTACTTTAAATGTAGATGGTAAAAAAATGTGTGTCACATATAGCAAGAACTTACACTTAAAATAAAGTAGAAAAATCATTAGGTATTAAATATTGGATGTAAATCTGGTTACAATATTTATCTCAAGCATATAAAAATAAAAGATGGAGGACTGATAGGGCACATAAAGTTTCAAGCAGGACAGTTTATGAATTGTAAGATAATGGATTGAATACTAATGAAAAAAAAAACACACAAATAAGTCTCATATCTACCTGAAAAGTTTGGGGGTAAATGTGAGTTTATAAATTAACATTTTTGACAAAAAATTAATTTTATTTTTGGGGGTCACACAAGGCAGCAGTCAGAGGTTACTCCTGGCTCTGTGCTCAGAAATCACTTCTGGCAGGCTTGGGGGAACATGTGGGATTCAGGGAATGGAGCCACTGTTTGTCCTGGGTTGGTGCTTGCAAAGCAAACACCCTACCTCTGTGCTATCACTCTGTCCCAAAGAATAAATTTTATATTTAATAAAACTATTTTACTAAAATTGATTGTAGGGCAAAATTTTTCAAAGAATCTTTTGCAAATTTAAAAAGTGACGTTCATTTGCTCGCTTAGGCAGCACATATACTAAAATTGGAATGATACAGTGAAGATTAGCATGGTCCCTGAGCAAGGATGATACACAAATTCGTGAAGCAGTCCATAAAAAAATCACATTTATTTATAAACATGCAATATATGTAATATTAGTAAAGACAGATTTCAGAGGATAATAGACAGATTAGTCTCATTCATCTATGGGTTTTAAGAAAAGTAAAAGACATTTTGCAATAATCCTCAGAGACAAGAAATGGAAGGTTCACCACAAAGAGTGGTGAGTACAGTTAGAGAAATAACTACATTGAGAAATTTCGTAAGAATGTGAATGAATGATGGAAGTGGAAAGACTGTCTAGAGTAAAGATGTGCTTGGTGTGAGGTAGAGGGAGATTTGGGACATTGGTGGTGGGTATGTTGCACTGGTGAAAGGGGTGTCTATACATGACTGAAGCCCAACTACAATCATATTTGTAATCAAGGTGTTTAAATAAAGATATTAATATTAAAAAAGATACAGAGATGGGCATTTCTTTATAATCAAAGGATATGTGCCTCAGAAAGAAGTCGCACTCCTAAACATAAATTAAATCAAGGAGGGGCCAGCAAAATACTTAAAACAACTGCTAATAGACAAAGAGTTACATCAATAGCAACATAATAGTTGTGGGAAACTTCAACAACACTGTATCACCACTAGATAAGTCAAACAGATTATCCTAAAAAAGTATATATTAATTTTGAAGGAAGAAATGGAAGACAATGGCTTAGTAGTCATATATAGAGCTTTTCATCTCAGAAAGTTGAATACTTCTCCAACACACATGTGCATACTTATTTTATTTATAAAATATTTGCGATCTTGCAAACAATTGATTTTCTGGGAAACTTGAGCCTACCATATTCAAGTCAACTAGCTGTCAACTAATAAATGTCTTTCTCAATCTAAAAAATAGTAAAGACAGATTTATTGATTCTAAATATTTTCAGTGTTACTCATTTACTTATTAAATTATTCTTTAAGTACATAATATCATCCATGTTTGATAACTGTATTAGGTTCTCAAAATTGGCTGTGTATTGGTACCACTGGTGATATTTATTTACTTTTACATATTAAAATTATCTACACTATCTTATTCAAGATTCAAATGTGTGGATTCAAAGAAACTGTATTCAATAAATTTCACAGGTTTTTCTATTAGATACATATTAAATCATTTGGAAATGCTCTCAAATTTAACATATATTCTTGACAATTTTTCATCTCAAGTTTTAGCATTTTCATTTGGCACAGCAACCTAGAAAGCTGATAGAGTTGAAAACTAAAGACAAGGAAGAGAAAAGGAATGCTAGCCATCATTTTTTTCTGTCAGAGCAAGTTTTATATAATGCTTTCATAAAGAGATAAGAATAAAAACTCAAAGTATTAACGAAAACTGGTTTGTCACTTTTTATATATAAGGATGTGGATGTAAATGTGTTTGTGTATATTCACTAACTTGTTCAGCAAGTTAGTCTGGCTGTAAACTGTTATATTAGTGATGAACATAGAGGTTAACCCAAACATAGAACTAAATTTTATTAATCTGTTGCCAAATACCATGAGACTATATATATTTTAGAGGGAAATAAAATCATTGGATATTACTCATAATGTCACAAAAGTAAATTTTAAATTATTTATGCTACACAAGTAAAATCAATCTATGATTTTCTAATAGTTTTTTCTAAAAAAGAGACTTTAGAAGCTATATATGTAACATGAACTCAGAATAGACTTTGTGAAGAGCTAATGTTTCAATATATGAAACCAATATGGAAAATAAAATAACATCAACATGACATCAAGAAAATTTCAGATATCCTGATCTTTGAGTAAGATTAGAAATCATAGCATTGTGGGGATAAAGGAGGGAGATGTGGAATGCATGCTGGGAACAGGGGTGAAGGGAGGACACTGGTGTGGGAATGCCCCTTACTCATTGTCACTATGTGCCTCAAATATCACTTTGAATTTCACTTCACAATAAAAATTAAAAAGAAACATAGTTTAAAATATTACAAAAATTATATAGATTATAAAAATTCAAGAGATAAAATAAAATAAAAAACTTATACCAGTTGTGCAATTCACCAATAAAGTCTCAAGACTTGCATTATTTACTTCAATTAAAATAAATATCTTGGTATACATAAAGCTAATTATGAAAATAAAATCTTGCCCCTTGCCAAAAATCAAATATATAAACACTGAATAAAAATTAATAATAAATAAAATAAGTAAAGCACATTTAAGAAGCATTTAAGGGGACATAGAAATATAAATATAAAATAGATGAAAATAACTTATAAGTATACATTTTAAGATGTTAACTGTAAATAAAATGCTTCATAGTCTTCCCATGTACTTTTCTCCAATTTTAAATCACTTAGTCATATCAAGGCAACACATGCTTTCTATACTTTATATTTTCTAATGTATAAATTAAAGGTAACTTGTTTACATCAAAGAACACATAAAGACACAACTGTGATCTATAGAGATGTAATATCATTAATCCAATCATTAATTTTTTAATCTGAATATTTAGTTTTTAGGCATGACGTTTACATAAATGCAAAGTTTGCTACATTGTAAATTACAAAATCATTGAGAAAATATTTTGAACAAAGAATTACTAATTATATTGTTTGTGACACAAGGGGATTTTAGATAATTTTTTAGTACCTCAAGTTTTCCAGAATCAATTGTTTATAATAAACTATCTGTTAAATATTCCTAAGAGAAATGGGTCACTTAATCTTTTGCTCTATTGGGATTTTAAAAAAATATCAAACATTATCCTGAGGAATGAGTATTGACACAGAACTAAATGAAAATATACATTATGACCTATACACAATCCATTAAACAAAAATTTCATTCTGTTCTATCTCATTCTAATTTCCTTTTAGGAAATATTGAGATATTAGGTGGGGATGGATAAATAGGAAAGGAGAGTAGTGAAAAGAACAAGAGAAAGGGGGAGAAGAGGAAAGGAAGGGAGGGGAGTAGATAGGGGAGGAAAGAGATCAGGGAAGGAGAGAGAGGAAGGAGTGATGAGTGGAGAGGAGATGGATGGTAAAGGTAAAGGGTAGGGGAGAGGTTGGGAGAGGGGGGAAGGCACTTGAAGAGAAGATAGGGGGAGATAGAGGAGAGGAGCAGAGAGAAAAGTAGAGGAGAGGTGAGAGGATGAGGACAGGAGAAGCCGGAGCAGGGGAGGAGCAAAAAGGAGATGGGGAGGGCATGTGAGTGGAAGGGAGAAAAGATAAGGGTAGGGAAAGGAGAGGAGAAGAAAAGAGGAGAGAAAATGATATGAAGGACACCTTGATCATTTCTTCAAATGCCACTACTTAAATATTTGTTGTCACATCACTCACTGGGAGGTGGGTACATGCTTATTCACTTGTCATTCTCCAATTTAATCATTTCTCCCTTAGTACAGGACCTTTTTCCCAACAGCTGGAAACTACTCAAGTAGGAGTTAATTGGGTCAATGGTTTCTCCTTGAATTTGTAAATATTAGTTGATTGTAAGCCATAGGGTTGCATTTAATAATGTAGCAGTCCAATTGCTATTTTGAAAACAATATGAGCTTGCTTTGTATTCTACTCATGTTTATATACTGGGATGCTAATAAATGGAAGAAACTTGGAAAGAGATGAATAAGAAAATATAGAATGTAAACAAATTTCCTGTGGGTTTAATAATAAAACTGAAAATTTTAATATAATTGACTAGACAGCTCAACAGACCGAGCACATGCTTTGCATGTACTTTATTGTATTTAAAGCAACACTAGGGGGCCCGGGAGATAGCATGGAGGTAAGGCGTTTGCCTTTCATGCAAAAGGTCATCGGTTCGAATCCTGGTGCCCCATATGGTCCCCCGTGCCTGCCAGGAGCAATTTCTGAGCATGGAGCGAGGAGTAACCCCTGAGCACTGCCGGGTGTGACCCCCCCCAAAAAAAAAATCACACACAAAAATAAAGCACCACTAGGATTGAGTTCCAAGCATAGAGTTCCTAAGCATGGCTAAATGTGCTCCCAGAGAATAAAAATAGAAAGATTATTGTGTGTTATGGGAAAGTTTGATTTTTTTCAAGTTATCCAATCTGCTTTATTATCAGTAAATTCTGATATCAAATTTTACTTTATTCTTTAGAAACTTAATTCAATTGTTAAACATTATCTTTATATTTAAGAGAGTCATCGTCAGGAAGTCTGAGTTTGTTGTTGTACTATGTAAAGTTCTATGAGCTACAGATAATAGATCAAAAATTTCATCATCTTTACACATTATGCTTGATTTAAATGTAAGTTTTCCTTTTGAGAAACAGAAATAATCTACATGGGTCAGAGCGATAGCACAGCATGTAGGGCATTTATTTTGCATGCAGCTGTCCTGAGTTCATTTCTTGGCATCACATATAGTCCTCAAGTCTGCCATGAGTAACTTTGGAGCAGAGAGTCAGAAATAATTACTGAGCACCACGGGTGTGGCCCAAAAACCAAACCAAAACCAAACCAAAAGAAAAGAATAATCTACACAGATGCATGGTAATAAAATTAAAATCTTCAGTTAAGTTTTCTAATAGGAAGACATTTAAGGATTTGTTGTTGTTCTTTTCCTAACATCATTGGTTGTAGAACAATCTTAAAGGTTTTTTTTCTTTTGTTTGTTTCTTCACAAGGAATAAAATACTGTCCTCAATAGATAAAATTAATTGGAGAATTTTGGCTTATATTTTATCTGTATTTATTAATAATCTTTTCACAATTAGCAAAGAATGCATAAAAGGCATCATGGCTTTGTCAAAAATAATTGAGGCTTTGTTTTTAAACTATAGAGATCATTGTCAATGACTCAAACCTCATGTATATTCACTGGATTTGCTTCTTTCACCTTATACCTTTCTATCTAAACAGAACTTTGGCAGGCCTGGAGTGAATTCCCTATATGATCCTTTTGGGGGGAACATAAGTCACTCAGGCCTGTGACTACTACTCTGCAGAGAATCACTCAAGGTCAACACCATAGGGCATGTGGACACACTAGAAAAGAAGTCTAGGTGACAAAGTCGCTAAAAAAAAAAAAGAAAAGAAAAACTGGGCTGAAGAACAAGATAACTTGCTGTCTACTTTACAAGCAGTCTCATGATGATTAATGGTCTAATTTCTGAGAAGCACTTAAACAGTTCTGGATGCCAAGCTTAACATTATTATTTATTAGTTGGCTATGTGGTAAATTTCCCCTGAGAGTTCAGCTGAAAGCTATATAAAATATCTATTCTTATTTAATATTTCGTTTCAATATACCTATTATATAAGGTAAATTTTAATTGTGCAAGAGCATTTAGGAAGATAGTAAATCATCTTGAAGAAGACTAAAGGTAAAGTGATATTTCTCTAAATATTAGAAGTGTTCTGTTATTGAGTAATTGTGAATCAGAAATACACCATTAGTGGAAACATTCTGTTGTCTCTATCCCTAGAGAATAAGATTCAAGACAGGGGACATAAATTCAGAATGGCGCTGTTGGGAACAACGAAGGTGTTAAAAATCACACATTTTGTTAAGGATCTTGTATAAGAGACTGTTTAAAGAAAATGTCTTTAAATGTATAAGCCAACCCCATAAATTTTTATAAAAGTAGGCACTATCAGGGCAATATAGAAAGCATAATGGACTGAACACAAGTGAGAGGACCAGGTTAAAAAAATCTAGCAAAACCAAATTTGGCTAGTGACACCTGAGCACAGAGCCTGAAGTGTCTCCTGAGGACTCTCAGGAGTGGCCTCAAAACAGCAAACTAATTAATTTATTAATAGGATGGAACTATAAGAACCAGACTTGAAAATGTGTCATAGAATTTGAAACACCAAAATACTATCTACAATGAAGTTAGAAAATAAAATTTACAAGGAAGTGTTCATGCAGGAAAATTCAGATCTCTAACTTTGTCTATGTAGCTTTTTTGACCAATAGTGCCATAATTAGAATTATATTATTCTGATTATTAGAAATATGTGTTATTTTTGAAGTGCTTTAGGAGTTGGGGAAAGATTCACAGGAAGTAACATGGTAGTATACCATGCTCTAAATATAAAAGAAAGAACCAAACATTTAATATTATTCTGATTTATTCATAAATGTGTTTTTGTTAAATATCTAATGTCTAATACAAATATTCAAAATTTGAACTAAAATAAAGCAACTCTTTTACCACTAAAATTCTTTGATGGATCTAATATAATTTTCATATTATTCAATAGCAAATGCATTTAACATTTGGTAAATAAAGATTTATAGATTGTTACCATCGCCTGTAATTACAGAGATGGAATTAAAAAACCCACATTGCATTAACTATGCCTCATAGCTTCAACTTGAATTATTTGTTAGATGCTCAAGGTTTATTTTTTTATAGGACAGGAAAAGAATAGAAATGAGAGCAGTCATTCTATATAACGTTAATTTGTGAATGATAAATGAATGCTTTAAAATGAACTTCACAGGTTACAATTTAGACAGGAGTTGGAAGAAACCATTTTATTTTCTGTTCTATTTAAGATGTATATATGAGAAAATTCAGAAGCTGAAGAGGAGAAATTTCAAATGACTGCCTTTTCAAATTTTTCTTAACCGAGCTAAAGAATACAATAGGATAATTTTAGTCTCAAGGTAGTCAAGGATGTGATTCTTAATTCAACACTATAAAATATACTTTCTATCTTCTTTCTGAACAAAATTTGTATGAATATACACACATATATTTGTGTATTTATGTACACAAAGAAAGATCATAGATATGTGTGTACCTTTAACATTAGGTATTATAGGAATTTTGTGATATTTAAAATGATTTTAATAGATACTTGACAGCAAATGTAATTCTATCCAGTCCTTTAATATATTAGATTGAACTCTGATAAACATACTTGCCTAATTATTAAAATATAGTTGATCTTGAAAACAAGATTAATAGTCATGTGTATTTTTCCAGTAACTGTAAAATATACTCACATTTTATTTAATAGTATAAGCCCCAATGTTTTATAGGGCAAGGACTTCCTTTCTGATACTGAAGAGAATAAAAGAACCCTGTTCCTGCATCAGACTTCTATAACAGTTATCTTTCTGCCCAAATCAAAAATCTCATCACTGAGTAATTTTTTCTTTGTGAGTTCTTGGAGTGTTTTGGTAGAGATTTGATGATAATAGGTAATTCATAGAGTTTGGAGGGGCTGGCATGCTAAATGGTAGGTACAAGCTTACAAAGGATTGGCAAAAAAAAAAATAAAATAAAATACGAAAACAGCAGAAAAACTTGAAACAAAATAAATGCTCATACCATGCTTTATAGGTAATTTAGTCCTATGAAGTGAAAAATATGACTGGATTTCATCGAATACCTTTAATGGAATACCTTTCATGGAATACCTTTAAAATGTGCTTTAATATAGGTTGAGTAAAAAAGTACAGAATACAGTGGGTTTGCAGAACTGATTGGGCTGAAAAAAAATGGAAGTCTATTTTGAAAGTGAATAGAAATAATTTTAAACAAAATACTTATTACTCAGGGTATACTCAGCTCTGTGCTCAGAGATAATTTCTTGTCAGAGCTTCATGGACTATCTGGGGATAGAAATCAAACCTGGATTGACAACACTATAAAGGAAGCACCTTATCTTTACAGTATATCTTTACAGTAATATCTTTACAGGCCCAATTTCCAAACTTTTAATACAGATGATGCTTGCATATTAAATTTATTTATACCTTGCAGCCCAGACTTACTACAAAAGGGTTGGTCAAACATTTTGCTATCCGGCATTAAATTTGGTAAAAAAAAAAGTGGGGGGAGCCAGAATGATGGCAGAATGATGGGATAGCAAGTAAGGAAATAGATTTGCACATTGTTGAGATAGGTTTGATCTCTGGCATCCCAAATGGCTTCCCTATACCTGCCAGGAGTGAACACTTAGCGCAGACACAGAAATAAACTTTAAGCAATACTGTGTGGCCTCTACCATAAAAAAACAATTTGACAAAAACATGTCTTATATTTTTCTTGTCTCATATTTTATTCATTTTTCCATCAAAAATGGGGTATATACAAATTTTATACAGCCTATGTATTAAGGTTTTTGTTTTTCTTTTTTTTTTCTTTTTGGGCCATATCTGGTGATGTTCAGGGGTCACTCCTTGTTATGCGCTCAGAAATCTCTCCTGGCTTGAGGGACCATATGAAATACCGGGGAATTAAACCTAGGTCTGTCCTAGGTTAGTGCTTGCAAGCCAAATGCCCTATCATTTGCGCCACCGCTCTGAACCCATCTTTTAAGTTTTATATTACTGGAATAGCATATAATTAATAGGCAAACTACTATTACTAAGAGTAATATTTCTTTCTGTCCTTAGTGAAACAAGTACAAGAACAGTTACTAGAGTTACTAGTAGTCATAAACATCAGGACATTTCTTTCAGATTAATTATAAATTCAATTTAATTTTGGAATGCTGATCAGTTATAACATATAATTCAGAAAAATGTTGTTTCCCAAACAAATGTTTTTAAAATATTTCAGACTTTCTGAAAATGATAATAATGGATCATGTTCTATATAGTTTTTCTGTATATACAGGTGGATTTTTTTTCAGTGTTAGCCTTTAATCAAGGGTTTCCTCTACCTTGGGGAGAAAATAATAGTCTCTTCTCTGTCTTCTTTGCTATAATTCTCCTTTTTTACTCTTCTTTTTTATTTTTCCAGTTAATAAGACTTTAAGGGACCAGAGTGGTGGCACAAGGAGTAAGGTGTCTGCTTTGCGCTTATTAGCTTAAAACGGACCACGTTTCGATCCCTGGCGTCCCTCATGGTTCCCCAAGCCAGGAGCGATTTCTGAGCGTGTAGCCAGGAATATCCCGTGAGTGTCACGGAGTGTGGCCAAACCCTCCCAAAAGACTTTAGTATTTCTTTAATATTAGAGAAAGAAACAAAAATCAAAGGCAGTACATGTTTTCAAAAGAGATGAAATCAGTAATGTCTCCAATTATATATTACTCAGTTCTCATTAATAATTCTTCACATACATCACGATGGTCCCCTAATATTATAGTCATCATCTTATTTCATATTTCTGTTATTGGCCATTCTGTCGTTCTGAACCAAATGAACTTCCTATATAACATATTTTTTGTCTTCCATCATAGAGCAAACACTGAACTGTCCTATTTCATAAGTCTAATTCCTAATTCATAAGTCTAATATTAATGGATATTAATCACAATATTCATGAGTTAAATTACTTCTTCATAGATTTAAAATTTATTAATGTTGTTGTCGTAGCTTCCTTTTCTTTGAATCCATTCTTTTGTAAATGATATTTCTCATCACATCATCATACCTCAAAAAAGATTCTAGTCTGATATTTTCTTTTTTTTCTTTATTTAAACATTTTGATTACATATATGATTATGATTAGGTTTTGGTCATGTAAAGAACACCCCCTTCACCAGTGCAATATTCCCACCAACAATGTCCCAAGTCTCCCTCCCTCCCACCCCATGCACACCTGTACTCCAGACAGGCTTTCCAGTTCTCTCATTCATTCACGTGATTATAGTAGTTTTCTGTGTAGTTATTTATATAACTGCACTCACCACTCTTTGTGGTGAGCTTCATGAAGTGAGCTGGAAGTTCCAGCCCTCCTCTCATTTACTCTGATGATTGTTGCAATAGTCTGATATTTTCTAAATAAATATCTCTAATATAAAACTACATGAATTCCTAAATATGAAATATAAATTTCTGCCAACATTGAATATGATTTTTTTCAATTCAGTCTTATCATAACTAATGCCTTCTTGTTCCTTGGGACTATTTGCAGTAGACATATTAGTCCTTCAATTCCTGAAAATTAAACTTTCCTTTGTTTTATATCTCACACTTAGTAACATGTTTCCATTGATCTTTAACCATAATCTTAAATATCTACCATTTGACAATTCATTTTCTTGTTCAGTTTGTTTTTCAGAGAACATTGGCTTGTTTTTCTGTCTCAACTTTTTTGCTTTACATTTTTACAATGCCTTCAAAAGTTGTGAACTTGATGATACAATGATGTACTTAAAAACACATTTTTCACTTAAATTCAGTCTATATTTGCGTTCTGAAATGACTTTAAATAACATGCTTCTCATTAGAGTTTGTGTTATATTTTCTAAGCTCTTATAGTATACGCTGTTCAAGATATTTCATATGTATAATTTAGTCCAAATTGCTGTAAGACAGTAGAAAACCATTGTTTTTACCCAGTTGCCATGATGCAATTTCTGTGAATATTAGTGAATAAAATTTTAGAATATGCTTTTATAATATAAATGCTAATAATCATATTTAAAAATCTCTTTACATTTGCTATTTCCCTAAGACCTTTAACATATCATAAACCTGGCATATGCATATATACCTACCTACATTTTGTTATACTAAAATGTTTCTTTACACATATTTCCCCAAATTTATGATGTGTCTTTTCTGACCATCAGGAATGTGATTTAGTTACCTTAACTCCTCACACAGTTTCTAGGATCATATTAAGCAGCCAATACAGGGATGAGTTTCTTCCAGAGTATGAGTAAAGGAGAAGGGAAAAATATAGATTATAGCCCTGTAAAAACATTTAATTTAGGCCAGGAATCAGAATCTATCCATGATCTTAGAGAAAAAAGTGAGTCATCATATACCATGAAATGGAAGATAATCAAGAGGAAGGGAAAGTCTTAAATGATAATTTTCTAGGAGTGGAAAACTTCCCACAAAGTATAACTATAAAAAAAAAAAAAAGAAAAACTCATGGAAAAACTGAGGGGAAAAAAACCCTGATGAGGCCAGTACTGAAACGTCTGAATCCGGTGAGATAAACTAGACTAGGAACATTAATCTGTAGCTTTTAGCATGAGCATGCATATTAATGGACAAAATCCAACAGAGTACAAGATAAAAACAAAGTTAGAGTCAGGTAGGAAACAGTTTCAGAGATGAACAATGCCTCTCTCACTTGGGAAATAGAAAAACACCCTCTTCACAAGAAAGATAACAGAATTTGTTGCCTTACTTCACTTTAGAGAAGTAGAGAATGAAAGAGGTGGTAGAGTATACCGAAAACCAAATAGTGTATCAATAAATGTTTATAATAATTAAATTCTAACAGCTTGTATAAATTTATAAATTATTAAAAATAAAATCACCAATTAATTAGATTTACCTTACATGAAAATTATTTAGTTTAATATATAAAACACATGTTTTAAATGTTTCTGCAGTTTTAAAATAAAGAAAACACGAATCAAAAATTCCAAACAGAAGTATTAAAATTCCATGGCCAAGGTGAACACATCTCTTTGTGTTAATATGGTCATTTGTACATACAACATCCATGTATATCCTTAATCAGAAAATCTATCAAAATAAAGATCTGAACAATGAAAATCATAATGTTTCCTTTTACTCAGCAACTACCTCTCTGTAAATAATTGTAATGTTGTTTTTATCCTTAGGTGCATTTTGTTGGACTTATACTTTTTCTCACCTTAATCTCAAGAAGTTGTATTATATCTTATAAAATAATCTATAAGATATTTAATGCTTTTTTTCTTCTAATGGTCTTACAAAACTCACTTTATCTTAAACTTCACTCAAACATGACCAGTTGCCGGCAAGTTGGCGCTAGAGGTAAAGTGTCTGCTTTGTAAGCACTGGCCAAGGAAGGACCGTGATTCGATCCCCCGGCGTCCCATATGGTCCAAGCCAGGGGCGATTTCTGAGCACTTTGCCAGGAGTATTGAGTATCAAAGGGATGTGACCCAAAAATATAAAACAATAACAACAACAACAACAACAACAAAACATGACCAGCAAGTTCTGTTTACATGCAAAAGAAATATTACAAACACAGACTCATATTTCACAATTAGTTATCTTTGACTTCATTTGTGTTTTTGTTTCTCAGCACCACCTCAAATTTTACACAGAAGTTTGAACCAAGTCACAGCTTCATTCTTAGTTAATCTGTGTGCAAATATTTTGAAGATCGTTTTTGGTATGTATCAAGTAACTAATAATCAATATGATGAACATTTAGTTCTTGGGAAACAAAAAATTTAAAAAGCTTTACTATTTATGAAAGGCAGATTTCTTACTGTATTTGTTGAAAAAAAATTAACTCATCATCCCCTGGCTAGGTTTCTTCACCTTTATATTATATACTTAAGTTAAATGTATGCAGGATTTTTAATTTATTTATATTTTGAGGTGGTACATTCAGTATGCTCTTTGATTACTCTTGGTTCTACTCCCGGGATTACTTCTTGCTCTGCTCCTGGAATTACTCCTGGAGAGAATCTGCAGACAAGATGGGATGCTAGACAGCATGGAGGTAAGGCGTTTACCTTTCATGCAAAAGGTCATCGGTTCGAATCCTGGTGCCCCATATGATCCCCCGTGCCTGCCAGGAACAATTTCTGAGCATGAAGCCAGGAGTAACCCCTGAGCACTGCCGGGTGTGACCCAAAAACCAAAACCAAAAACAAAAAAATAAAAACAAAAACAAAAGATGGGATGCTACAGATTTAACCTTGTTGAGAGAGTGCATGGTAAGCACAATACTCACTGTAAAAGTATTTCTCTAGTTCCTAATCTATTTTCTTTGTATAAATGCACTTAATAATTAAAAGCAGGGGCCAGAGCGATAGCATAGCAGAAGAGTGTTTGCCTTGCATGCAGCTTAACAGGACAGACATGGGTTAGAGCCCTGCCATCCCATATGGTTTCCTAAGCCAAGAATGATTGTGAGTGTGTAACCAGCAGTAACAGCTGAGAGTGACCAGGTGTGGCCAAAATAAATAAATAAATAAATATATAAATTTTAAGAACAAAACTTTCTTTAAAACATTCATTTGGATAAAAACTATTTCTCACGATTATTCTACTATAGGAGAAATACTTTAAGTATGTTTCAATGTAATGTTGTGGTTGTTTTGAGACCATATCTAGTAGTGCTCAGGTGCTTTTGCTGACTCTGCTGTATTCTATGTGGTTATTAGGGATTCAAATCAAGACTGTCTTCAGTCACATTTCTTGCTGTCCTCTCTCCCTTCCTTCCCTGCAAACCTCCAATATTTCTTTGCCTCCCTTCCCTCCTTCCCTCACTTTCTCCCTCCCTCCCTCCCTCCTTCCCTCCCTTTCTTTTCTCCCTTCCTTCTGTCTTCCCTCCCTCTATCCCTCTCTTCCTCCCTCCCTCCTTCTCTCCCTCCCTTCCATCCTCCCTCCCTCCTGCCCTCCCTCCCTTCCATCTTCCCTCCTTCTTTTCTTCCCTCCCTCTAGCTCTCCCTTCCTTCCTCTCTCTCTTCCTGCCTCCCTCCTGCTCTCCCTTTCTTCTTTTCTCCCTCCCACCCTCCCTTCCTCCTCCTTCCTCCATCCCTTCCTTCTTGCCTTCCTTCCCTTCCTTTCTTTCTTTCTTTCTTTCTTTCTTTCTTTCTTTCTTTCTTTCTTTCTTTCTTT
>PVKC010024427.1:0-16880 GCA_004027635.1 Crocidura indochinensis | reverse complement strand
GTGCCTATCTAGGTAAGAATTGAGAGAAAAGAGGGGTAAATAAAGGGGAGGTAACACATCAGGGTTGCGATATGGGGGAATATAAGGGTCTCTTGGTGTGGAGAGGCAATGAATAAGTGGGGCTATATTCATCATATAGATGAATACTTAAGGTTAAGGCTTGGGAGAAAGAAAGGACTTCACATTTATGAGAAATTACGTTCACATAAAAATTGATTTCAGAGATCTATTTGAGTGTAAACGTCTTTGTATAGGGTGTTCTATTACCTTTTATAAGGTCAAAGGCAAGAGCATTCTTGGATGGGTTAAAAGACGAGTTGTCGCGTGGGCACAGCCCGCGCGATTTTAAAAATAGTTATGAATGAAAAACATCCATAAGTAGGGGGTCTGTAACGGAAAACCGGAAATTACTTTGACTACTGTCTGCAGTTGTGGGAGCTCTTGGCCCAGCTCTGGCCCCTGCTGTGTGTGAATGCATAGGGGGTGGAGCTGCCCTCCACCCCAAATCCTCCCCCAGGGCCCAGCTTACCTGAGGTGCTCATGTAGAGCCCCTCTGGCGTGGGGGAATCTGGCCCCCCAGACTGATGAGTAGTCAGGGGGTCCTCGGGCTAGCTGTCCATCCCAGTTCACCACCCCACATGCCAGTACAAGAGGAACAGAACTCCTGGCATGTGGGGGCTCTGGGCCCAGCTCTGGCCCCTGCTGTGTATGAATGCATAGGGGGTGGAGCTGCCCTCCACCCCAAATCCTCCCCCAGGGCCCAGCTTACCTGAGGTGCTCATTTAGAGCAGGGTTAGGGGGTCGCCAGTTATTGGTGGGTCACGAAGAGGATCTGACCTGAAATAAAGAGATAGGACTCAAGTCTGCAATCTGATCAAGAGCGTTTATTTGAAGCAGATTCAAGGCTTATATAGCAAAAACCCGCAAGCCCAAAAGGGAGGGGGAGCTGGGTAATTTACATGTTTTTGCAAGAGAAATGAAACTTATCAGAACGGGAACTTAAGTCAAAAACAGGAATTTATACAATGGTAACCTATTAAGTATATAGCTTTCTGTTTACTTAACTTGGTACATCCTGTAGATGTTTTTCTTATCTGTGGTTTCCTTATGGTTCATGAGAAACTGTCAGTTTGTATGAGGCAAATAGCCTCTAATTAATGTTTAGAAGGTCAGATTCCATTATGTCCTAGGTCCTAGGTCAAGTAGTCTCCAACAAATATATACTTTTGAATAGATACTAATGCTGCAAATGAGGATGTATGAATCACTTAGATTTAGTCTGTCTACTTAAAGAGCTTATGATCAGTATGCTTGTCGCACGCATCTCCAGGTCTCTCCACACTTCTTCCAAATTACCTTTCTTGGATATCTTTTTTCTATCATGTCTCTTACCTTCTTAAACAACAAATGACTCCTTGGTATCAAGAACATTAAATTAATTAACAGAATTTAAGGTTCTCCCAAATATGTTCAGGCTACAGTTTAAGCCTTGTTTTCTGTCATTCTCTCAAAATTTATCTTGAATTCTGATTGTCCAATTACATTAAACTACTTATAGTCAATATATACATTGGACCTTTGGTACTTTCCATATTTTTTTTCCTGTCTGAAATTCATACTTGAGGACCTTCAAATTACAACCTATAAATCACTACCTTTGTGAATATTTCCTAAGCTTCCTTTTCTGAGACAGAATGAAATCTCAGATTCTAATCTTCACCGTGAGTGGTGGAATAATGTGGAAGGTCTTGACTTTCCATGCCAGATCAACATCAGTGTTGGTAGCAGCTTCTTTACACTGTAGCTCTGTAAATGTATGAGCTTAAGTTAATCCTGGTAAGATGTTTTTCTAACCATTTCTAAAGTTGGTCATTAGTACATGCCTCCTCCCATTTTATAACAGCTGTTAATAAGATTCATTTAGTTGACAACATGCCAATCACTCTTTAAGCTTTTGACATGAAAAATCTAATTAAAGAATATGTTTGCATAGCCTACCACATCATAAATACTATGCCATTAGCAGAACACCATATGTTATCACTGATCCTGATTTTTAAGGTGTTCATGCCCTGCCAGGTCCTTTCTGAGGGAAGAAGCTTCTTCATATATTTCTCTATCTAAAAACAGCACTAACATATTCAATTATCAGTGTGTTTTTAGTATTACCACTATTATTAGTATTACTTTGGTTTTTGATCAAAACTACCTGTGTTTATGTTTTACTTCTGATTCCTTTTGTAGGGATCACTCCTGGTTATGCTTGATAATTCGACCTAGATTCACAAGTAACATTCATGGCAAGTGCCTTAACCTATGTATTCTGGCCTGTGCTGTGTTATTTTTTTTTTTAATTTTTTTTACAGCAAGGCAGCATTAACTGTTGACAGTTTCTATATTTATATGTGGAGTGCTCTAGCAGATAATACATTTAGAAAGTGTTTTAAAATGTTAACTGTTCTAAAATAAATACCAAAAATAAAATCCCATCTTAAAGTTGTTTACATACTATAAAATAATGCTATTTTATCTGATTCTTGATAACATAGTTCTAATTTTGATTTGTTTTAGTTTGGAACCATACTCAGAGGTGTTCAGGGCTTGCTCCTGGTTTTTCTCTTAAGGTTCACTGACTTCTGTTCGATTTTATGGACCAATGTGAAGAGCAAGCACTCCAACTCAGATTAGTTACTGATGTCCTACCCATTGTACTAAATATTCAGCTCCTTCATGGTACTCTAATTTTTGTGTTGGAGGATATACCTGGTGGTGTTCAGAGATCACTGTTGGTTCTATGTTTAGGCATCATTCCTGGTGGTGAGCGGGGGGCTCTGGGACCATATGTGGTGCCTGAAATCAAATCCATGTCAGTTGCATGCAAGGCAAGTGCCTTTACTGTCATTCTGTTCTCATGAGCTTTTTTGGTGTAAATTCTACAAAACAAACTGTTATTTTGTTTCAGTTTTGGGTCACATCTGGCAGGCTTAGGGTATTTTCCTTGCTTTAACTTAGGGATCACTCCTGGTGGGACTGAGGACACAATATGGAATGTTGGGGATTAGGTTAGACTCAAACAGATTAGTCTTGTGCACGGCAAATGTGATGTCTACAGTAAGCAATCTTATTGACCATTTGCCTATGCTCAAAACATTAAGTTCTTTTCTCCTTTATTTTGTCGTTGTTAAGAGCAGAAGATTAGCCAGTTTTTTTTTTTTTTTTTTCAAAAAAATCTGCCTGCCCATATACACAGCTTGACATTGTGGTAGCATTCATAGTTGGGGAGAAATTTCTAAATACTTGAGATATAGCTATTTTTACTAAGTGTCTTATCTTACTCTTATGAATATAATTAAAATTTAAAATGTTGATCTTTTTGTCCCAGTATACCTGATGCTTTGTTCTTAGTTTTTTTGGGGGTCGTCAAGTTTGACCACAGACTTCTATATTGAGGGCTTACACGCTCTTGATGGATGCTGAGGAATCTGTCTGGAGAGTGCTCCCTGTTTCTTTTCTTTTCTTTTTTTTTTCTTTTTGTTTTTTGGGTCTCACCCAGCAGCGCTCAGGGGTTACTCCTGGCTCTAAGCTCATAAATCGCTCCTTGCAGGCTCGGGGGACCATAAAGGATGCTGGAATTCGAACCAGCATCCTTTTGCATGCAAGGCAAACTCCCTATCTCCATGCTATCTCTCCAACCCAAGAATGCTCCCTGTTTCTTACTGTCTCCTACTGTCTTCTGTCTCCTATACTCAAACTCACTGGATGGTATCACTAAACTTTCTAAAATGTGAGGATTATCCCTGACTTTTGTTTTCTTTCTATATTCCATGAAGTGTCAACAAATCTTATTCAATTGATTCAGTATTTCAAAATAAATAAATAAATAAAATAAAAGGGCAGGTCCTATTTTTTCCAATCCATTATAGATAATTTTGTTTAAATACACATCTATTTTATTTTTCTTTTTAAGCTTTTTTTATTGATTGATAAGCATGATTCAAAATACTATTAGTGATGGGGTTTCCTATTGGGATTCCAATAGCCACACCCAACCGCAGTGTGCCTCCTCTTCCTTCAATATTCCCAGACCCCCTCCCTCTTTACCAATTTGGTTCTATGAATCATTTCTCTTGTTCCACTACCTATGGCCCTTTGTTGTAGATAAACACATTTCTTGACTTGAAAATGATTTCATTGTTCAAGGTATTTATTTCTTGTATATTATGTGTACCACTCTCCCCCACTTTCTTTCCTACTGCATGTGAAAAATTTAAGGATTAAAGTTTGGCTTTTAAAATTTTTTCAGTGGTTGAATTCTTTTTGTAACTTATTGCTTTGCTCTGTGAGGTTGTTTTGAGAAATAGTCCTGTTTTCAGATTGTGTGTAAGTGGAAGTTAGGACAGCCTGACTCTGAATAGAATCTGGAAAAGAATAAGATTTCAGGAAGCTTGTTATTCAAGCTCCAGAAAGCAGTTAAAACTACCAAATTTCCCATAAAAGAGTCAGATTGCATGTAAAATAAAGTTTGGCAGTTCTTTTCAGGTTGTGTGTTGCCTCTCTTAATCTACATTCTATATCTTAGTATTTCTCAGATAAATGAATTCTATTAGGCCTAATGCCCATTTAAGAGCAGTTGAAGCATCAGGAACACTCTGAGAAGAAAATTTGCTGTTGCCAATTTTATTATTGCCTTCTTTTCTTTTATTAAAAATGTTTTTAAGGTAGGGGGAGTAAGTCTAAAAGTCTGCTAAATTAGTAAAATAATCTAATGTTGTCAATTGTGATTTTAAAACTAATTTGCTAATTTATTTGTGATATTCTCTTTCCAAATTACATAAACTGTGAATTTAGTTAGGCAATCTGGAATTAAACTAGATGGCCTTTTTTTTTTCTCTCAGAGAACTGAATAAACTTTGTCTCCTTTCCAGTATTCTAAAAAAGTTTACTAGTAGTCATGGAGGTACTGATTCATTCTTAGAAAGTAATATTTCTACCATTCCACAAAATTACTTTATCTTAATATATCCTTCAAAAGTTAACTAGCTTTGATGGAAACTTATTTAAATGTCTCACTTTTATGACCTGTCATCTCCATGGGTGTCCTTGCCTACTTTTTGTCCCATCTGTCTCAGTTCTATTCTTTCCCAACCACAAGCAGTTCTTTATCTTTCTCTGCCATAACCATTTCCCAGCGGGGTTCAGGGTGTAGTACTAACTCTGCACTTAGGGATCACTCTGATAGTATTTGGAGGAGATAGTATGGGACTCTGAGGATCAAACTCAGGTTGGCTGTTTGCAAGTCAAAAGCCCAGCTTGTTGTATTATCATTCTGGCCCTGTTCCATAATTTTAGAAGTGAGATATTGTCAATTTAAGCCTATGGAATTCTTAAAATGTTTATAGATTATCTGGAAATACATTTAGAAAATTGGACTGTATTAAGTCTTAGAGAAGGAAGAGAGGAAAAATTTACAATACACTACTATAGGTATTCTTGCTTGTTTCATTTTCATTGGACATGGATCCAGTAAAACATTTGCCCATTATCTTGTGTAGGTATTCATTTTCATAATTGTTAATATTTATTATGTGACCATAATTAATTTAATTAATTCAGTTGAATTCATTTACTATTTCTCTTTGAAATGGTATAATTGACTCTAAAAAATGGCCATTTATATGAAGTACCAACACACAGGATTGTGGAAAGAGAAAAATTCCCTTCATATATTTAAATTACTATCTTATTCTTGTTTTTATTTGTCTCCCTTCATATATTTAAATTACTATCTTATTCTTGTTTTTGTTTTATCATTCATGATGATTGCAAATGTCAGATTAATGTTCTCATTTTTTAAAATATCACAGGCGAGCCAAAGGGTTCAGTGATTAAGTAGCAGTGATGAGCTGAATTTGCCACTAGATGTCATTGCATTTTCAAACAAATGACTTTGAACATTTTAATAAAAGCTAGCTTCAAATCCTAGATTTTGTATTCTTTTCCATAGCATCTGAGGAGTAAATAATAAAACTATCTTTTGTTTTAACATGCTTGCCCTATTTAGACTTTGGAATTTATTTGTTTTATTTAGCCTATTGCATTGTGAACTGGTGTTTACAATGCTTGAACGTTGCTTTCCATAATGCAATACTGATCTCTTCAATTAAGATGAGAAAACTATTCAGAAACACAAAACAATATATTTTTAATAGCCTTCCCATTACAGAAAGCTAATAAAAATTTGAACATGAATAGATTTTGCTTAGAAAATTGCATTTCCATTTCTCTTGGGAAAAATGGGTGTTTTATTTTTTAAATGTTCCTCTTCAAATGAGTTCTAAATTGCATGACTTCTGTGCATTCTCAAGTTGCAGGCAATTTTTATCATTTTTAATAAAGTGTTGCTCAGTTATTGTTATCAATTATAAAATTCTAAGACAAACTATTATTATTATACTGAACTCTTGATACTCTTAGCTGTCTTTAAGACACTGCATTTACTGTTTTTAACCAAGAAATAAAAGATTAATATAAGAAAAGGTAATCGGTGAAGCGTAGCAATCTCACACTTGCATATTTTATAATCTCTGATCACAGCAAGAATAGTTATCTAGTGGCATATCTAAATAATAGGCTTTCAAAATCTGAAGCCAAATTTAGTGTTATTATGAAATGATGCATGTTTTGGAGAAGAACTATTAATAATTGAAACTTCTTTTAAGGAGTGATGCCAAGAACTGGAAACCTCATTTTCTTTCCATTACAAATTCATTTTTTCCATTTCTTTATATTTTTATATTTATTTGATTTATATATTTATAATATTTTTTTGGGTTTTTTTTTTTTTTGGGGTCACACCCAGCAGTGCTCAGGAGTTACTCCTGGCTCCATGCTCAGAAATTGCTCCTGGCAGGCACGGGGGACCATATGGGGCACCGGGATTCGAACTGATGACCTTTTGCATGAAAGGCAAACGCCTTACCTCCATGCTATCTCCCGGGCCCCTATAATATTTTATTTAAGCACCATGATTACAAACATGTTTGTAGTTGGGTTTCATTTATAATAAAGAACACCCCCCCTTCACCAATGCAACCTTCCTACCAAAAGCTAACGTGTCATAAATCTAGAGATCTATCTTAGAATATTTAATTCTATTCTAATGATTGAAGAGTCTTTATTCCAATTCCATGCCATTTTTAATGACTATCACTTTATAGTTCAATTTCAGTTTGGGAAAGGTGATGGCTTCCCCACCCCCATCTTCTTTTTCCAAAAGATTGCTTTAGTTATTTGTGGAGGTTTATTGTTTAATTTATTTATGAATTTCAAAAGTACTTTTATCTATTTCTTTATAAAACATTATGGATACCCTTAAAAGAATTGCATTGAATCTATACAATGCTTTGGGGAGAACTGGCATTTTAATGATGTTAATCCTTCTAATCCATGAGCAGGGAATAATTTTCCATTTCCACGTCCTCTCATCTCTTGAAGCAGAAGCAGTGTTTTGTAGTTTTCTTTGTATAGGTCTTTCACCTCTTTAGTTGATTCTGATGTATTTGATTTCCTGAGATACAATTGTGAATAGGATTTTTTAAAATGTCTCTTCTCTTTCATTGCTTATAGCAAAGCCAGGAATTTTGTAGGTTAATTTTGTAGCCTGTCATTTTACTGTAAAGATCTATTGTTTCTAGAAGGTTTTTTTGGTGAAGACTAGAAGTTTTCTAAGGATTGTATCACATCACCTGCAAATATTGAGATCTTGAATTCTTCCTTTCCTATCTGGATGCTCTTTATATCTATTTTTTTGCCTAATTTTATGGTAATACATTGAATATTAATGATGAGAACAGGCAGTCTTGTCCCTTGCCTGTTCTTAGTATAAAGGCTTTTAGCTTTTCCCCACTGAGTATAATGTTTACTGTGGACTTGTGGTAAATGGCTTTGACAAATTGAGCAAAGTTCTGTCAAATATCTTATTTTTTTTACTTCTTATCTTTAATTTTTTTAATAATTTTTGTTGTGACCAAAGTAAATTACAAATCCTTCACAGTAATATTTATGGTACATAGTGACAATGAATCAGAGGCATTCCCACCACCAGTGTTGTCCTCCCTCCACACCATTCCCAACATGCATCCCATATCTCCCTGCTTTGCGCACTCCCTGGAATGCTAGTGTAACTGGTCCCCTCTTATATAGCTTGCTGTAGATTGTGTATCGATTCTGTTGTCATTGCCTTTGGGTTTGGTGTTCAAATCTGATCACTTTTATTTTCAATCAATATTCATACGACTGTTTGGTCCTGGTACCATTTTCCTCCTCAATTTACGATGCAGAACAAGATGATTAAAGTTATGTGGTTCTGTTGGAAATAAAAGAAAAGAAGAAGGAAAAGAAAAAAACTGGGAGGAGTCTGTCTAGATGTTATAAATGTCAATTTAAAAGAAGAAAGGGAAAAAAAGAAGAAAAAGAAAACAAAAACCAAAACCAAACCCCCAAAATTTTAATTTTATTTGAGATATTTTTTTATCATGAATGACTTCTGAATGTTGTCAAATGCTTTTTCTGCATCTATTGTTATGATTATACAATTTTTATTTTTATTTTATTAATATGACATATTATGCTGATTGATTTGTGTATGTTAAACCACTCTTGCATGCCCAGGATAAATCCTACTTGGTCATGGTGTGTGATATTTTTGATGAATTGTTGGATTTTTACAAATATATTTTTTTAAATACAACTCCTTGTGGTTAGGATGTTCATGCTCCTGATAGTTTATCAAACTTCAATTTATGAAATTATTGTTCTTTTTTATGTTTACATCTTTGGCTTAATACAAAGAAGAAAAGGGGTTTTTCTACTGTGGCATCTTTGGCCCTGCTTTAAAATTGTCTTATATATAGTACCTTTTCACAATGCTTTGGTTAATATGCTTGAGAGTTTTCCATGATAATTGGGTTTTCTTTTGTCTGTTTGTTTGTTTGTTTTTGGGGCCACGCCCAGCAACCTCAGGAGTTACTGCTGGCTCTCTGCTCAGAAGTTGCTCCTGGCAGGCACGGGACCAGATTGGATGACGAGATTCCAACCACCGTTGGTCCTGGGTCAGCCGCTTGAATGGCAAACGCCCTACCGCTGTGCCCTATAATTGGGGTTTCATAATGAATAGTTGAGTTGGCTGATATTTTCTGATCTGTTATCGTAGCTCGCATTGGTCCGCAACTCAGGGGCAATGAGTTGGAGATATGTTTTACTCTAAACAACAGAGAATGAAAAAAAGAAAATGTCTCAGAAACAGAAAATCACCTGGTATTTAACTGGTTACATAAGAACTGGCCTCCAAACAGAGAGAAGTTAAGGAACCTAGCACAGAGAATTAAAAATCTTGGTGCTTCTAAAAACTATAGTTGAGCATCTATTTTGTATATAAAGAGTGCCACATTGGGCGAACTCTCCCACCATCAGTATCAGCCATTATTATGCGTTGTTGCTCTAAATGTTTGTCATTAAGAGTATCTAATAATTATTTCTTCCCAAATGGAGACTTCCCAAATAGTTAATATTTGAAAATAAGTATTTCTTAAATCTGGCTCCAGAATATTAAATACAAAGAAGTCATATTTTTTAAAGTTATAAGAGACTATCATTTTTTAGTACCAACTTGTGCTCCCAGTTGAACACCTCCCTTCACCTTAAATAATGCAAACTCCCTTCAATATGACATTTTTTTTTTAATTAAAAAATTTTTTTTTTGGTTTTTGGGTCACACCCGGCAGTGCTCAGGGGTTACTCCTAAAATTGCTCCTGGTCAGAAATCACTCCTGGCAGGCTTGGGGGACCATATGGGATGCCGGAATTTGAACCACCATCCTTGTGCATGCAAGGCAAACCCCTTACCTCCATGCTATCTCTCTGGCTCCAATCCAATATGGCATATTTCATACTGAATACCAGTTCTCATTTTCTTTGTTTTCAATATTTTTGGGTTTTGTTACTCCACTGTTATAGTCTTTATACATCACATATGAAAAGATTATTTTGTATTGGTCTCTCCCTCTCTGATTAACTCAGCAAGGTATTTTCTAGATTACTTCATGAAGCAGAAAATTGCATTACCTTATATTTTCTCATGGCTGGATAATATTCCACCATGTACATGTACCATAGTTTGTTTATCCAGTCATCTTTCCTTGAAAACTTGTTTTTTTTTTCAAGATGTTGACTGTTCTGGATAGTGCTGCAAGGAACATAGAGATGCAAATGTCTTTTTTCATTTTGTTTTTGGGGTCCTTTTGCATATAACAAGAAGTAGAGTTTCTGAATCAAATGAAAGCTCAATTTTTAGGTTTCTTTTATTCCCTTATTTTAAGGAATGTCCATATAGTTTTCTAAAAAGACTGGCCCAGTCTACATTATCACCAACAGTGACTGAGTCCCTTTCTCTATGTTCATGCCAACACTGACAGTTCTTTTATGATACAATAGTTCATTGTTATTTTGATTTGCATCTCCCTAATGGTTAGTGATACAGATAATTTTTCAGGTACTTATGGTCCATTTGTCTTTCTTCTTAGAGGATGTTCTTCTCTTCTCCTTTTTTAAAAATGTGATTGAATGTTTTTTCTTGTAAATATCTACAAGGCCCTTAGATATCTTTGACATTAGCCCTTTATCAAGTGAGTGTTGGGTAAATAATTCTTCCAATTTCATGGCTTGTTTTTGTATCCTGTTTTTATTTCCTTTGAGATGCAGAGCCTCTTAATTTAATGTAGTCCCATTTATTTATCTTTGGTTTCACTTGCTTGGTCGGTCGTGTTTCATCTTTAAAGATGTCTTTAGTTTCAGTGTCATGGAAAGTTCTGCTTATGTTTTTGCCTATGTACCTTATGGATTCAGGTCTGATATTGGAGTTTTTGATCCAGTTTTATTTGTCTTTTGTGTGTAGGGTTAGAAGTATTTCTAGTTATTTTATGTAGTTGGCCAATTTTGCCAGCATTTCTTGTTGGAGACTTTCATTTCAATACTTTATATGTTTTGCTCTTTTATTAATCATTAATTGATCATTTACTGAGGATCAGTCTTAGAATAATAAATTTTGCTCAACTGATCTGATGGTCTATGTTTATTCCAATACCATGCTCTTTAATTATGACCACTTTGTAATAGTTAAAGTTGGGTAAAGTGATGCCTCCCATCTTCTTTTATTTCAGGGATATTTTGTGGGGCAGGATATTAATAATATTGAATATGAATTTTAGAAATATTTGATCTATTTCTTTTGAAATGCCATGACTAAACTTAAAAACGCTTCATTGAATCTGTATAATTCTTTGGAATGTATTGCCAATTTGATTATATAAATCTATCAATTGATGTGTGGGGGATGTGTTTCCATTTTTTTGTGTCCTATTTTATCTCAAAGTAGTGTTTCATAGTTTTCTTTGTAAATGTCTTTAACATTTTAGTTAAGCTGATTCCAATGCACTTGATCTTCTAGCACACTACTGTGAATGGGATTTTAAATTTTTTCCGCTCTCTTTTCTTTAATTATCTTCATATAAAAGGCCATGTTTATTTGGATATTAATTTTGTAATATAATTTTACTTTACTATACAAATCTATTGTTTCTAGGAGCATTTCTGTAGTATATGATTTTCTAAATATAGTATGCCATCTGCAAATAGAAAGAATTTGACTTCTTCCTTTCCTATCTGAATACCTTTGATTGATTTTTTTTGCCTAATTGCCTATAGTAAGTACTTTTAGTACTATTTTGAAGAAAGGTGGTGATATTGGGAATTTTGTCTTTTACCTAATTTTAGAGGGAAGGCTTTTTATTATTTCCCCATTGAGCATACATAGTTTTGAATATGTTGATGAAAGATCCTTCAATTCCCATATTTTTGAGAGATTTATTGTGAATTGTTAATGCTTTTTCTGATTTTATGAATATGACATAGATTTCTATTTTGTTCTTTTATTGATATTACATTTATTGACTTCTGTATGTTAAACCATTGTTGCATCCCTGAGATGAATCCCACTTGGTCATGATATTTTAGATGAGTTGTTGGATTCTATTTGTCAATGTTTTGTTGAGAATTCTTTGCATTTGTATTCATCAAATATATTGGCCTATAATTATCTTTTTGTGGTGTCTGTTTGGGGTATCAGGGTGATGTTTTCTTTATAGAAACTAATTGGGAGTGTTTCTATTTCTTTAATTTCCCCAAAGAGCCTAAAAAGGATGGGCAGTTGGTCTTCTGTAAAGGTATAAAAGAACTAACCAGTGAATATCATATAAAATTTTGATTTCCATTTCTGTTTCTTCAGTTCAGGCATTCTATATATCCTTGGGAAGTTATTAGGGTCCAAGAATTTATATAATTCTTTTAGGTTTTCTTGTTTCCTGGCATAAAGATTTTGAGAGTAATCTCTCATCACAAACAAGGCCTACAAAGAAAGAAACTTTAATAAATCAGAAAATTGATTTATTAAAATCAAAATAAGGTTATATTAGGTACCACAGAAATGAAATGATACTTTTTTTACTATTCACTATTTTATACTACAAATGTTATAATTTTCTTCCTCCTCCTGCCTTGAACTTCTTTTGCAAGTCATTTTCTAGTTGTTTAAGTTGTTAAATCAAATTTTTATGTGGGCTTCTTCTTTCCTTATGAAGACTTTCATAGCCACAAATTTCTTTCTTTTCTAAACTTTATTTACAGAAAATACATCACAGAGTTGACATAGTTGACCATAATACATTTGTTTTCAGATCAGGAAAAAGTTATTAAAAAAGAATAGAAAGAGAAGAAAGTTAAAAAGAAAGAAAAATGAACTACAGAAGCAAGCATATTTATGAAAATTTTTATATCTCCAATGAAGTCATTAATACAATGGCAGACAGTTTAGTAAACTATTATTTGCTGGCCTTCTGTGACCCCAATAATTCTTATATTTACTTTGAATATTTCCCCCAAATAATTTATTTTAAAACCTCACCTTCCCTTATTGTCTGGAGTTTTTTTTTTTTTAACCTCAACTTCAAGATCACTGATTTGTCCATAGCAGCTTTGACTTTGCTGCTGAGAACTTCTTGTGAAATTTCCATTTCAACTACCAAATTTTAAGTTCATCTTTTCTGTTTGTAGTTTTCTCATTTCTATTCTCCTTTCATCTTGTGTTTTATTGGCAGTCTGTTTCATTGTTTCTATGAGCTTCTTTAACACCCTAAGCCTTTTAGTTCCAAATTCATTTTTAGAGAGATTATATAAATGGATATTCCTGACAGAGCCCTCATGATAACTGTTTTCTCCCACCACCTGTGGTGGGGTTCTGAGCTGCTTTACTGTGGTTCTGAAAGTGCAAGTTTTTCACTTTATTATCTGTATTTCTCCCCGTGGCCAATGAGATCTATAGGGAAGCTCTTTTAAGAGAGGGGAAATATTTTGTGACTGGTTAGTGGTAGCTACTTCAAGAAATGTCACTGCCTTCTGACATTTGGACAGAGCCAGTTTCTGCTTAGTTTGCTCTGTGTTTGGTGGATAACTCTAGTTCTTTCCTAGATAGTGGGGGAGACTAGATCACAAACTTCTTAAAGGAAAGAATTGGCTTTAGTTCTCTCTGTATTGATTCTTTTACCTCCATTATTTGAAGGAGGACCCTGGAAGGAACTGTAGCTGCTCTGCCTTCTTCTGGCTCCACCGTCAAGAAGGAACTTCTATATGTTAAATCCGAAGATAACTTTAGATTTACATTTTCCAATATCTATATAAGTAGTTTCCAATATAAACAGTTCTCAAAGCAGATTTTATTTAGACTAAAAGACTAGGTAAGTGGTCCATTTGCTCATTCCTCCCCTTCCAGTAATACTCATATATCTTGTTTTGCATACAGAAGCAAAATGCACAACTGGGTTCCTGAGCAGGTTTGAAAACTGACTCATTTAGTATCTATTATTTAATAATAACAAGGCTATCCATCTTGTATAAATATGGATGGCAATATTATTGATCACTGGTTATTGTAATATTTAAATTAATTCATATATTTAAAGTGGGGCTTGACCAATAGTAACTTAATAGACAGTAGTTATTTCTATTATATTGAATGTGTTCTTACTAATTTATTTTAAAAAATGGAGCGATTTTTTGCCAATAAATTTTAAAAGTATCAATCTAAATTATTTTTTTTCTTTTTGGTTTTTTGGGCCACACCTGTTTGATGCTAGGAGACTACTCCTGGTTAAGTGCTCAGAAATTACCCCTGACTTGGGGGGGGTCATATGGGATGCCAGGGGATCGAACCACAGTCCTTCCTTGGCTAGTGCTTGCAAGCCAGACACCTTACCTCTAGCACTACTTCACCGGCCCCATAATCTAAATTCTTTTTTTTTTTGGTTTTTGGGTCACACCCGGCAGTGCTCAGGGGTTACTCCTGGCTCCATGATCAGAAATTGCTCCTGGCAGGCACAGGGGAACATAAGAGGCACTGGGACCCGAACCGATGACCTTTTGCATGAAAGGCAAACACCTTACCTCCATGCTATCTCCCGGGCCCCACATAATCTAAATTCTTAATATGTAAAAATTTTCCTGGGTCCAAGAGTTTTCACATGTTAAATTGAAACAGGCTCAACAAATAGAGCCAAGAAACACTCAGGTCAGTGTGAGTGAATCTGGTGAATTGTTCTTTGATAAGTTGTCATTTTATATTCTTTAAAGAGACATTAAGAATTTAGAACAATGTTCTAGTTGCATTATCATTTGAATGGCGTATTTATGCTAATTTCTACTGCCAATTCTAATAACCAGTGATTATTTTCATTAAAAGTAATTTCTTTCCATACACTTGTCTGATTCACCTTTCTTCTTAGAATATCTCAAATTTCTTTTGGTAGACTTTCCACACATATCAAGTGATTTAGTCACCAAACTGTGTAAGTCAGAGGTGCTTTTATTTATTCATAAGACATTTACTGGGTGCTTTTGGATGTGTCATGGGCATCGAGACATTTTCCCATAAAAACTTAGATGCCATCTAGTCCAACATATCAAAGATTTACTTTTGTATGCTCAATGGCAAGTGATTTTTCTTTTACACGAAAGCTACATTTTTGCCTGGGAATAATTTGTACTGTAGTTAGTGACAAATTGCATAGCACTGAGTAAAGTCACAACGTTTTCATGTATTTCAGCTTGGAAACTCAAGCACACAAGTATTACTTGTTCAAGATGCCAATCAAATCACTGTCGAGTTAACAGAATTCAGATGCTCAGCTCTTTAAATGAAAGTTTATTGTATAACCAGTTGTGAAAGTCTCTTCTTTTAAAATAATGTTGTAAATAGTGATTAAATATTAAGAAGTACTATAAAAATAGACTTAGTTTAATAAAAAGGATATTTGTTGTTATAGTCAGAGATAGTGAAGAAGCTATACTTTGTCATTGAACATAGAACTATGTGAACATAGAACTCTCAATTTTCAATGAAAATTTTAATTTGCCTAATCTATGACTTCACAATTGTAATTTGTATTTTCTCTCTGCACCTTATACGTGAATTATGGCATCAGATGAAATTCTTCTTTGTTATCTCCTACTATCTCATATTCCATCATTGGAGACTATGTTTCCAAATGTGGGAGTATGCTTTTTATTAGTGCAAAGGTTTCTAAATGTAGAAATTTCTTCTTCATTGCCTTATCTTCCCTCAACCTTATGGAACTACTTATCATTATGCATTATGGAGAAAAGCCAATGTTCTTCATATCATACATCTTAAAAACTTCATTTGGGGCCAGAAAGATTGTGAAAGACTTGTATTCACATTGGTCTCAATAAAAATTATGTATAAAAGAGAATACCTTACCCAAAGTTGTGTAATTTTTGGGGGGCAATTATCAAAATTTTAATAAAAGCCAATATGTGACATTGTTATATATCTCAATGGTGTTACTTAAGTCATTGTCTGAGGCTGGTTGGTGCTAATTGAGTTTTCTTTGTTTTTGTTTAGGTTCATTTAACTTGGTGGTCATCTATGCAACTTTCCTATCAGGTTCACTGTGATCCTACTGGGTGACAGTACTAAGATTTGAAGATAACACACAGCCACATGTTTAGAAACTATAAAACTGAAATTTCTTGACAACTTGCCAGTTCAATGAGGTTCAGTTGTGGAGTTGGACCATTTCTATGTTGAAGAGTGTCAGATGTCATTTTGTCTTCATTCAGACAGAAAGGGGAATCTGCTAGCCCTGTTCAAGAAGGCCCAAGATATTTTGGCTCAGATCAGTCTACCTGGGAAGTTTCAAAGGGATCATGCTCTTTTTGCTATTAGTTGTGAGGTTAAGTGGTTTATTTATTGGCAAGCTGTCCAATGCTCTTTCTATTCTTTCATGCTGCTTTTCATAAAAAGTTATGGGATGTTTTTAGGTGTTTACCTTCAACTACCAAGGCTCCTAAGTTTAGTATTTCTGTATTTTATCTTTTCAATGAAAGACTACTGTTAAAATGCTTGTGACAGAATAAAATACTCAATAAAGTAGAGTAAATTTGAATAAAGGAAAATTAATCTGATGATCTTTTTTTCTTTTTTTTATTTTTTTCTTAACTTTTTTTTATTTTAATCATAGTGGTTTTCATAATATTCACAGTAATATTCCATTTAAAATAAACATTGAATCAGGGGAATTCCCATCACCAAGTTGTCCTCCCTCCACCTCCATTCCCATTCTGTCTCCCATATCCTCCACCCTCTCCCCAGGGTCTTCTGGATTGAGTGACTCCCTCTGTTTCTGGTTTATTACTTGGTGATCTTATATCTGATTGGGCTTGGTATCTCCATTGCTTCTCCCTCTGATTGGGAG
>PVKC010024426.1:0-16909 GCA_004027635.1 Crocidura indochinensis | reverse complement strand
AAGGTGTCTGCCTTGCAAGCTCTAACCAAGGAAGGATCACTGTTTGATCCCCCCCCCTTGTCCCATATGGTCCACCCAAGCCAGGGGCAATTTCTGAGCGCTTAGCCAGGAGTAACCCCTGAGCATCAAACGTGTGTGGCCCGAAAAAAGTAGCTCTCACGCACCTTTTGGAATCAGTGCTAAGATAGTGTTTCCTGATAGAAACTGAGATGACAAGGTGTCATATTGCAGTTTCCTTTAGTTTGCAATATAGTAATACTAGATATGATAAAAAAAGAAATATTTCTTTTTATAATTGAAAACAAATAAATATTATTTGTCTTCTTTTTAATTTTATTAATGTTCTAAAATATGAAAATATTGACAATGAATAAAGCTAGTGCTTTCTTGATATTTCTAATGAAATATATGCAACTAATATCAATATAAAATCATATAAAATTTGTAAATAATTATTCCTAAGAAGAATAACAAACATATATGTGATAAATGAACTCCAAAATTCAGTGTTCTCAATTTACTTTAAGCCAATAATTATAAAAGAATAGAATATAAGATAATATATTTAATCTAATTACCTTTAATTTGTGTAATTAGATTAAATTATATATTATATACACTCCTGAATTATAATATGCATTAATATATATTAAATATGAAAGTTAAGAAGGGGTAGAGGAACAGAATGAGAAAATATGGAGGAACTTAAAAGTTTTACTTTTATCAAATATTTAATTTCTGGTTATTTTATAAATATTTTAATGTTATATTAGCACTGTATGTTGTACAAAGATACAAACACATGGATGTGGCACTGAATTGAATCTCTCACACCTCACAGTCCCCAAACTAGAATTAGTAAGTCCTAAGTATCATCATGTGATACACAGTGTTCCCAGATTTGCTGAGCCAATGATCATGCAATGTGACCCCCAGGACTCCTTTACCAAGGGTTAATGTGACTGTTGTAAAAAAAAAAAAAGATTACAATATTTAGGTTTTGGAATAGTTCAGAAGCATAATATTCTAGCAATATAAGAATCAGTCACATTAGGTGACAATTCTATGACTATATTTAGAGAAAAAGCTAGAAAAATAGAATTGTCAGGCCATTTAAATTAATATAATCTTTAACAGTCACATAGACATTTAGAAGAAATAAAGCTTGTGCAGAAAATAAACAAAAACTGTATTTATACTAGATATATATTCATTAAAATTGCAATTTTAATTTAGTGCCTTCATTCTATATTCATTTAAAATAATTTTTTCAAGTTTTTATTGTATTATTAAAAGGTTGACTGATATTTTGCCATTTTCTTTGCTCATATTAATACTATAACTTGTTTGCTAACTTATATTATATAAGCTTTAAGGCAAAAGCAGAAAATTCAGTTAATGAAGAAATAAAACACAAATAGATACTGTATTTTATAATAGTTTCTGGTCATTTGTATTTTAATGGAATATCACATAACAATGGTTGAGCAAATTTGTAAGCGGTTTTTAGCATTTCTTGGGATAGCCTAATTGAAAACACAATCAGAATGATGCATACAATATTTATTTGGAAGATTTAAGATAATTTTATGGAATAAACTGTCATTTTTCAGGCTGACAGAAGCCAGGGTATAATAAAAACTAGTGAAATTCCCTGTGACATTTCAGACCTGGAAAATACAAAGCAAAGCAGAGATAGTCAATGAACTACAGGTATTATTTTGGTTATAGAAATGATGTCTTGAACCACAATGTTTCAGGAAAAAAAGGTATTATTAGATATACCTTCACTTGAAGTCCAAATGGTATCACAGTGATAGGGTGTTTGTGTTGCACAAGATAGATTCAGAACAGATAAGGTTTCAATCGCATATTGTCCTCAGAGTCAGGAGGGATTTCTGAGCGCAGAGCCAGGAGTAACCCCTGAACTTCTACAGGTATGCCCCCCCCAAAAGAACAAACAAACATACAAAAAAATCTCTTTTATAATATGTTCAATCACATAACATACTCATAAATAAGCCGGATACATTCTGCAACTTTAATATACCAGCCTATATTAGATAGATCAATACAACAAGAATGGTTTTCTTTTTTAATTTTAGATTCCAGTACAGGTGAGGTACACAGGGGTTCTGACTTTGGTTGAACCCATTTTGAATCCTTGTTCAGGATAGACAATATTTTCTTCCTGAACATCTCAAATGTGGACCAGGAGGCATCTGAGCTCATTGACCGAGTTCTCTGGAAAGTTCTACAAACCTCCTAACCATGACTTTGGGTATCCCCCCCCCCCCAAGAAATTCTAGGTTGCATCTTACAAAATTAAGTTTTACTGCTTAAAATATTTTAAATAAAAAAAATTTTTAGGGGGCACACCCATTTGATGCTCAGGGGTTACTCCTGACTAATAGCCCCTGTCTTGGGGGGACCATATGGGACGCCGGGGGATCAAAGCGTGGTCCTTCCTTGGTTAGCGCTTGCAAGGCAGACACCTTACCTCTAGCACCACTTCACCAGCCCCTAAATAAAAAGTTTTTACATTTCAGGTTGGTTGTCATTTTTCAGTCAAACATCTAAAATAATCAACTAATCACAACACAAATTCAAAAAGTCCCCTTTTTTTGATAGATTAATAATCAACATGTTGCTTTTGTTTATTTCTGGGCCGCACCAGTGGCGCTCCGGGACTATTCCTCCTGACTCTGTGCTCAGGGATTACTTTTTGGTGGAGACAGGGAACCTTCTGGGGTACAAAGATCCAATTACGTTTGGCTTCATGCATGGCAAGTGTCCTGTCTGCTTTACCACCTGTCTGGTCCCATCATGTTGCTTTTTTTTCTTTTTGGTTTATGGGTCACATCGTGGACACTCAGAGCTTGCTCCTGACTGGCTCAGGGGACCATATGGGATGCTGGGAATTCAACCACCCTCCATCCAGGGTCAGCTGGATGCAAGCATGCAAGCAAACACCCTACCACTGTGCTTTCCATCTGGCCTCCTACCATGTTGCTTTTGTTGTCAAAATTATTATCATATTTGTGTGACCATATTTAAGAATCCTGGTGTCTAAGATATTGTTCATATGCTGCTAATTTTTATTACAGAAATAAATCAATTAATTTTGTTTGATTACTTCCTTGAAAAAGTAATCTTGAAATATTTATATCTAAATTTTTCTATAGAATTTGGCATGTTTGGAAATGTGTTCATACTTTACACTATTTATTCTATTTGTCAAGAGTAAGAAAATGGCAAAATAAAATGCAGAAAACAATTCTTCCACTAAAACATAATCAGAAATCAACTGTTATTTTTAGGGAGGAAATTGATAGCTGCAAACTGGGTTTATATTGGAAATACACATCTGTATATAGGAAGAAAGGTATGAAAGTGGATGACAGATGTAAAGGTGGCAAATAAATAAAAAATGAACCAGCTACAGTTGTTGACAGAACTAATTCTGAGCAATGGCAGACTTTGAAAATAATACTTCACCTAGCATTGATTTGTGGGGTATATATAAAAAAGAAATAGTATGGTAATAATGACCAAAGACAATAGAGTTGAGGGTCAAAAGTATAGGTTGTGGTAGAAAGCCTGTTACAAAGAACATGGGAGTGAAGTTTGGAAAGAGAAGGGACAGCCATGAAATAATAATTGGAAATGACCACTCTGATTGACAATTGGATGCTGAAAAGAGGTAAAGTGATAGACATGATATCCCTTCAGTACCAATATTGCAAACAGTGTCTAAAAGACAAAAAAAAAAAAAAGACGCAGAGAAAGAGAAGAAAATGTCTGATGTAGATGGCAGCATCGGGGAGGACAAAAGGGAAACTAAGGACATTGATGATGGGAAATATGCAATGGTGAAGGCTTTGGGACATTGTATGACTGAAAATTATGAAAATATTGTAGGTTTATCTCATGGTGTTTCAATTAAAATTATTTAAAATTAGAAATCTCTTAGCCCATGGGAATTTCCTTCCTTCCCCAATACTTACTGTGCCTATGCAAAAAAAAAATATATATATATATATATATACACACACACACAGTGGGGTAACACCAAACCCTGTCGCTCCAGCATTTCTTTTTCTTGTTCTTTTTGTTTGTTTGTTTGTTCTTGATATTATTTTCCTTCCTTTTTTCTTCCACTTTTTTCTTTCTTTTTCACTCTTGTGGATATTATTCGGTGATTTTATTTTTAGTAGTTGACACCAAATATTTCTTCTCTTTTCCTTAACCTTTTTATATCCAACAGAATAGAATAACTTGAATCATTCAGTCTCATAAATTGAGCGAAGAAAAGGGTGATACCAGGACCAGTCATATGAATACGTAGTGTAAATAAAAAATGACCAGACTGGAACACCAACCTAAAGTCAATGACAACAGAATAGATACCCAATCTACAACAAGCTGTAAAGTGGAGACCAGTTACACTAGTATTCTGGGTAAAGGAGGGAGGTATGGGAGACATGTGGGGAACAGGAGTGGAGGGAAGACAATATTGGTGGTGGGAATGCCCTTCATTCATTGTCACTATGTACCGTAAATAATTCTGTGTAATGCACTTCAGTCACAATAAAAATTAAAAAAAATATTTAAAATTAGAAATAATAGCCTGCAATTTTACTGAACTTTAAATAGGGGGGCAGATTGCATTCCTATCAGAAACCAAGCTATTGTAATAACAGACAAACAAGCAGCAACAAAAACAATAATAACAACATAATAGACAAAATGAAACACAAGTCCTGAGGTTTTAGGCTAGTTGTTGTGGTCCTAATTAGTTCTGTTCCTACAGTTCAGAAAATGATTCAGAATCTCTTTTTGTAATTTTTGCCTTTGGAAAGTTAGTTATTTTTTATATTTTTATTTAAACACCTTGATTACAAACATGATTGTAGTTGGGTTTCAGTCATTACAAAAACCCATGCAACATTCCCATCACCAATATTCCAAATCTTCCACCTTCCCTGCTCCCAACTTGTATTTAAGACAGGCTTTCTACTTCCTCAGTTCTTAATATGTTATGTTAGTTGTCAGTGTACTTATTTATCTAACTGTACTCACTGCTTTTTGTGGTGAACTTCATATCATGAGCAGAGGAAATTCCACACAAAAAGGAACTGCAGTTATTAAAAATTTCAGAGATGGGCAAGAGCTCATCAGTAGGGTTTTGCGTTGATGTGGCTAACCCAGAATGAACAGAGGTGTGATCCCCAGCATCCTATATGGTCCCCAAAGCCAGGAGCAATTTTTGAGATACTGTGTCAGGCAAGAACACTGAATGAAATGAAATATATTGTGGAAAATCCTAACAAGCAGAATCAATCTCCCAAAAGATTATTAGAATAGAAGATCAAGATCAGAGCAATGAATAGATGGGAAAAGAAAGAACGATAAACTTTAGGGAAAAGGAATCAAATAAATAACAAATATATTCTATTAGAGTATAATTATGAGAAAAGAGTAAAAGTAGAAAGAAGTAATAAATGAGAACATATTTACATCTATGTAATCTGTCAAAACTGGGAATTAACCCCTGCAACAGTCTGTTTCCAAGGAAGAGGGGGAAACCGCACTAGTTGGAACTTAACATTTATAGGACTAGAAAAAAAAAGAAAAAAATGTTAAAGTAAAGGGAAGTTTATTCCCCTTAATCAAATTTTACTTGCTACTTATTTTTGTTTCTGGGACAGCACATAGTTGGTGCTTAGAGGCTTCTCCCAATTATTGCTTTTTGGTTTGGTTCATGAAGCTATTCTGGTTCCCACATGCAAGCTATATATATCTCCAGCATTTTGAACTTTCTACTGGGATCAGTAAAAACAGGTGCTTTTATTTTGTTTATGTAAGAGAAATAACTTAAAGATGTAAGAATGTAGGCATACATAAAACAGATTTTTTAACAAGACCCAAAAAGTCAGTGCAGGGACTTTCCAAGAAATCTTGTCTGTTGGTTAGGGAAAATGCATTTTAGGGAGTTAGGAAATGAAAGGAGAGGCATATGCATATAGTTTTATGTATAAATAATAAGACTGGGTGGTACTAAAATTCTAGATGTGTATAAAGAGTTCATACTGGTCACACAATACATTGTTTGTGTCATTATTTTATTATGAAGCTATAGGGCATGTAAATTATAATGTGCTTCAGGTTTAATGATGAGAAAAGTAAAAAATGTGTCAAGTTTATGTTCTCTGATTATGTTTCAATAACTTATTCCAAGTGGCTTTATGAAGACTTCTCTTTATCAGATAGTTGGTAATCTCAAAATGTTGGCATATTTGGGGCTGAGAGTGGCACAGTGGTAGAGCATCTTCCTTGCATAAGGCTTATCTAGGATGGACTGTGATTTGATCCCCTAGCATCCCAAATGGTCCCCCAAGCCAGCAGTGATTTCTGAGTGCATAGCCTGGAGTAACCCTTGAGTGTCATCGGGTGTGGCCCAAAAAATAAGAACAAGAAAGAAAGAAAGAGAGAAAGAAAGAAAGGAAGGAAGGAAGGAAGGAAGGAAGGAAGGAAGGAAGGAAGGAAGGAAGGAAGGAAGGAAGGAAGGAAGGAAGGAAGGAAGGAAGGAAGGAAGAAGAAAGAGAAAGGAAGGAAGAAGAAAGAGAAAGGAAGGAAGGAAGGAATAAGGGAAGGAAGGAAGGTTGGTTGATTAGTTTCCAGAGTTTAAGTTTAGTGCCTTCAACAGAAAGAAGCCAACACAGAGAGAACATTCTGATTTGTTGCTTCTTTACATTCAGTCTCTTCAACGACTAGTTTCAGTTCAGATGTAATTGGGACTGATGACTTAAAAGAAACTTTTACTGTACAGTAAAATCATTTGTCTTTGATAGGTAATGCCTAACATTTTGGCTGAGCAGATGCATTTTTTGAATTTGAGATTTTTATCCCCAGGCAAGGACCATTTTAAATGGAAGATACAAAATAAAGAAGTGATAATTCATTATAGGCTCTTGGTCTCTTTGGACTTTTCTTTCTAGTCTTTATAGATATTAAGTTAACATGATCCTTCTGGGCTATAGTCATAGATCTCTTGCCAGTTTATAAAGTCCATTTTCATATCTCTCTATGTTGGATTTGAGAAACACGACTTAAAATTCATCTCCTTTATGACCACTTTTATTTTACAACTAGATTCACCCAGAAATATGCATGTCACATTGCTGTCCTTTGTGTGAACAATGACAGGTCATGTTTGCTTAAGGTCCTCAGAGTTTTGAAGAAAAGTATTCTAGGTCTAACAGATAATTCAGAAGGTTCCACTGAATAAAGAAAACAAGGAAATTCTTGTAAAAATTACTGAAAGACCTCTTCTGTAATCTTCATATGACTGTTTGCCTATTGTAAATGTTTTATTTTCTCGATGTCTATCCTGAGATTCAAATTCTATTCTCCTTAATAATTAGGGATTGTTATAATATAATGAGTAAGTATATAAACATGTAGATGTAATTATTAGAGGGTTGTTGATTCTTTTGTATTTATCTGCAAATAGCTACACTACCTCTCTAGGAAATTGGTCAATCCAAAAACAAGATGATTGGTATTTATAGCAACAGAACATTATAGCGGCAACACTATAATACTTAAAGATTCCAAGGACTCGTCCTATGAAGAAGAAAACAGTCTATGTTGGAGAATAGCCTGGAAATATACTTTTCAAAAGGTCATGTTTCAGACAGGTGGGCACCAGACTCCACATATTCCTAGTTGACTGATATGGATTTACCCTACCAGATATTTCCCTTATAGAAAAGAATAGTGTAGCAGAGAGAGACAGGGAGGGAAGGGTTCCCAAAGAAATGATTTTTTTGAGATGTAATAAATTATCAAGTTAAAAAAAACAGGAGATGAAATTTAAAGGAGTCAACTTTTTACTAGATTTTATTTGCCAACAGTCAAGATTCCTTACTCCTTGTGGACACAGTGACCAGGACCTTATATGATATTTCTCAGGTACCTCTGAAGCCTGCCCAAGGCTGTGTGAAGCTCTAGCAGAAAACAAGACGGGAATGAAATGTGAAGAAAACTAGCAACTACCCCCAAATCTGTCCTACTTGTAACTACCCCCAAAATCAAGACAGGAATGAAATGTGAAGAAGATTAGCAGCCACCCCCAAATCTTCCCTAATTTATGTACTATCTCTGTCTGATACATGTATTTTTCTGTATCCTACTCTTAAATGATAATTGAAAACCTGCTAATTATCTTCATTAACTTCCCACTTGCAAGTTCTCTGGGGAAAGGAAGCTTTTGTTTATTTTTTTCAATTCTGCAAGCAAATTCATATAAAAATTTTATATAATAAATGTCTGGTTTCAATATGTAGAAAAAATTACAAATACTATTTGTGTAGTAAAAGGTAGGTTGTTTTATCCCACCCTTTGATTGACTTTTCCTATAGTCTATAACTATTTCAGAGTAACTTCAACTTTCTTGTCACTGTCCTTTCATTGTAACTACACCCCAAATCTTCCCCACTTGCAAATACCCTAGTAACCCCACTCTTAACTTAGGTAGAAAGCCCTATAGGGCTCTGATTGGGAAGGCATAAAAGTCACTTTGGAACAATGTGCACATGTGTTTTACTTTCCCATGAAGCCAGTGTCTGCACACATTGTCCACATCTTCCCTCTTGAGATGTGCCTGTCATATTTCCATGCTGGGATGTGTACCAGAGTTCTCTACGCCTTTGGAAAAGGCTGTGATCTCTTTTGATCACATATCTCTGTTTCTCTCTTTTTATCTTTTCAATCTGTCTCTGTTGTTCTTTCTTCCTTCCCAGGGAGAAAAAAAGAGAGGAGTGAAGACTTGCTAAGTGTTTTTGTATTTGGGGAGGGGCATCTGTCAAGCATTATTCCGGTCAGTGAATTCACCCACCCTCAAAAATTTTCTGTCCACCAAACCAGAAATTCAATACAAGGGCCAGAGAATGCATCACTGCTCAGGACTTGTTGTATCACTGGTGATGGAACCAGGCTTATTTACATGCAAATCTAGCACCTAATTTGTGTACTGTCTCTTCAGCCTGGTATATGTATTTTTTCTGAAACCTACTCTTAAATGATAATTGAAAGCCTGCTAATTATCTTCATTAATTTCTCACTTACAAGTTCTCTAGGGGAAGGAAGCCTTTGTTTATTTTTTTCAATTCTGCAAGCAAATTCATATAAAAATTTTATATAATAAATGTCTGGTATCAATATGTACAAAAAATTGCAAATCCTAAATTCTTTGTGTTGTAGAAGGTAGGTTGTTTTACCTCGCCCTTTGATTGACTTTTCCTAAAGTCTATAACTATTTCAGAGTAACTTCAACTTTCTTGTCACTGTCCTTTCATTTGATAAGCAAAATATAAAAACCGATGACACAAAACTCTGTGACCAATTCAGAGAATCTGTCAAGGCTGAGAAAGGAGGAAGTGACAGCAGGTCAATAACTTGTTTAGATGTGAACTGGAGCGAAAAGGTGCAAAACATTGGAATCCCAATTACTTTTCCTGCATGTAGGAATTATTTTAGAAGTCAAAATACAGACTATATAAGCATGTCATCCCATAAATTGGTAAGTCCTAATTTCTAGCCACTCACTTTGTGGATAATTTTGTCAGAAATATGTGTTCATAAACCTCAGTGTGCTCGTGAATATAAAATCGTGTGTCTTCAGTGGGTGGAATAGAAAGAATTGAACGTTATGCCTGAGTGAAATTTATGATTAGAAGATATTTATTTTAATGTCATCTATTAACAGAAGACAATAGAAATTACAAGAAATGGAGATAATTATACTTACATGTCATGTTACTCCTTTTCAGATGCATGGGGCAACCTAATCCATCCTTGTAATTAGAGAAATTGTTAATTGGTCTGGACCAATCAAAGGGAGCGAAAAGGATTGCTGGGAACCTCTGAAATAGGTCTTTAATAAAATATGTATCTTTGGTTTTCACTTCTCTAAGAAAGTTCTCTAAAGGATTCAGTCTTGTAAAATCTGACAATTCTTTGAATTGAATGTTGGTAAGGAACACAGCTAGCCTTGTGGAAAAGAACACAAAACAGTTGAAGTGAATGAGTTAAATCAACAGATTTGAACTCAAATCTTGAACTCTGAGCTCAGATCTTGAACCTCTAAATTTACCTGGAAGGGAGGAGAATCCAAAATCTTTCTTGGCATGCTGAACAGAAGAATTTCCCAGGAAAGAATGTGACCCACTCCCCAAATCATGAGTAAATAAATTGGTTTTTAAAACAGCTACATTTGGGGTTAGAATGTTTAAGGTAGTATATTATGAAAATCATCGAGGGTGAGAGGGAAGCGATAAGATGGGAAAAATAAACAAAAATGATTCATGGAACTAGACAAGGTCAATTCCAGGCAGAATGTAGAAAATATTAGCAGGCTATTTTTAGCTGGGAAATAGACTTTCAGGACAACACATCACAGTATAATTTTAGGAGTTAGAGAGTGCACATTGTAAATTAGACTGTTTCTGCTCAGGTTTCCTCTAGACAGAAGTGTATTCAAGTGTATTGAACAAATAGTGACATTCATTTGACTTACCTCTTTTCCTAATTCAGCAGATATAGAATACTGTATTATTGTAAAAAAATAGTTAATTCTTGCCTGATAATAATGTTGAATGCTTCATTATATTAATCAATTTTAAACTTTTCAGTTTTTTTAATATCATCAGACATTTGCTCATTTTATATGGATGTCATAGCATTTCATTCTAATATTAGTAGTAACTATTCTGCACAATAATGATATGTAAGTATATATATACATATATATACTCCAGTTAGCCCCCGAATCTATAACTATACATTTACTTTATTATAGTTGGCTTGTATTTTCCCACACATTTTAGATTTTTATGTTATTGAAACTATTTTCTCTCCTCATAATAAATTACTTTTTATCAGCTTAGATAATATTGTTTTACCAGAGATCATACACATTTTTGATATAAAGTAGTTCTAGACTTTTATCATTTACAAATGCTTTTGTGTTTACTTTAGTAGACTATCTAAAATTTATTTTCATTTTTGTAATGTATTTATAATAGATTTCCCTAAATCATTCACACTTTAATAGTTTTCTTGTTCTTCTACTAAGACATTTCTAAAATATGATGTGTTACCATAAAATTTGGATTTTATTTCCAGGAAATATTCAAATACATTAGTATATTTATTTATCAGTATCTTATAGTGCCTTTAACTATACTTTTAAATTCATAAGAATAATTTGCTTTTATTGATTTGTTCCCAATAAATAGGATATAATAGCAAAGAATAGCATGTCATTTTCACTTATTCTTTATTTGGTCCCATAATCTTTGTAACAGTTAATACTTTCTATTTTTATTTTTATGACTGTTTGGGATCTAAATAAATTTTAGTATGTAATGCAAAATTCCTCAGACACATTTTTCTCTACTTACAAATGTTAACATTTGTATAATAATTTTACTTTTTAGAAGTCGTTATGCTTACAATTTCTTTGTTTTACTTTCAAATATGAGTTTCTTTTGGTTGATATGGGTGTCTACAGGAACTGCGTATGAATCCTGGGATCATCTGCCCTCACTTTTGGGATGATAGTTTAGTGTTCTGATGCAGGTAGGCAGTTGGGAAGTGGCCTAGCTATGCTGGATGCTTATGAGGATTATACCCTTCACATGGTACTGAACATCAAGATCAGGATCTTGCAAAAATAAAGAATGTGTTTCATTCTTTTCAGTCTTAGCTACATTCAACAACTTATATTTTAATATCTGTATTTGATTTGTGTCTAATCATCTAATTACTAAGTGCTATATATGTACCCTCAATAATTTATATTTTAATTTCTGCATTCATTTTTTAAATAATTATCAACTATCCTAAGTGATCCTGAACATCCTACATACATAGACGTGTATAATTTAACATTTAAGAAAGTATTTTTAGGGTCCAGCGGGATAGCCCAGTGGGTAGGGCATTTGCCTTGCACAAGACTGACCAGGTTTTGATGCCTGGTGTCCTATATAGTCCCCAAGCCTGCCAGGAGTGATTTCTAAGTACAGAGTCAGAAGCAATCTCTGAACACTTCTGAAAATCTGATCGCAAAAAATAATATTTTAAATCTAGTCACTTTGTTCCTGATTTGTAAGCTGTTTATTTTTCTAATACTTTGATAAGAAAAATATCTTGATTTAAAGTTGATTTAATTTTTGTTTGTTTGTTTAGCCATATCAAGGAGTTCTCATAACTTACTCCTAGCTTTGTATTTAGGGATCACTCTTGGTTTGGCTCATTTTGGGAGCTGGGGACTGAATCCAGATTAGGGGCAGGGAAGGTTAGAACCATACCTGTTGTACTATTACATTGACTCCCTGATTTTATTTTTATTATTATTCTTTTAGTGAAGTTGTTGGTAGCTGCTGTTCTTTCATTGATTGTTGTGGTAGGGATAGGAGGCATTTCTAATGCTTCTCAGAGTACACCAAAACCACTTCATGGGGTACTCTACAACCTCTTAAGGTGATGAGTAAGGACTGAGTTGAGTGAGGGTATGCTAATGATAATATTTACATATTGCCTCACACAGTCAAAGCATGTACTCTGTCCTTTGAGCTAAATATTCGACTTTAAAAATAATCTTATTCACCATTATAATAATATGTTTAGAAAACATTAATTGTTTAGAAAGAAGGTGGTTTTTTTGTTATTATTTTGGTTTTAATTCTTGTTTGCTGATTTATCATTATTTGTTGTTTTTCCACCATGTAATTTACTTCAATTACTCCCTAGAATTTTCATTATAATTGATAATCAAGATATTCACAGGAGGTATTAACGGAAAAAATTCAATGTTCAAGTATCTTAACATTTTCAATAATTATTTAATGATAAATTTAGAAATTCCCTTAATTTTTGCAGTGACCTACGACATAATTTACTAGAAAGTATAATATATTTAAGTCTACTTTTTACCCTGACGGTTCTTAAAGCTAATCTTCTTGAATGATGGAGTGGAGTGTTTTACCTTATTAGTTTGGGGACACAGAATCCAAGGACACAAGTCATATAGAAAAGATTCATCAATGTCATCTTTCTAGGGAGAGTTGAGTTTAAAATGCACTGAGTTCTTTTATTGGCAAAATACCTTCAAAAGCAACTTTTCTTCAAAAATTATTGATAAATGTAGCTGGGGTCAAGGGATATATTAAAAACTATCTTTATTATTTTTAAAGTCTAGTTCTAGGGAGTAACATTTTATATTAATCTATTCTATTAAATTATTAAAGTAAAATTTTAAAGAAAAATTATAATACTTTCTTGAAATAAATTTTATTAATTCAAAACTTATTAACTCAATTTTCACTAATCTACATGATAAATCAGCATAGCAAAAAGAATAAGGTGATGAAAGCAATAAGATACTTCTAATATTCTAGAGGATGATTTTTTCTGATTGAACATTATGACCACACCATATGAATCACACTTATTTTAGAAAAATATTATGGGATCCATACAGAAAATAAGCTTTTGTGTTAATTTCACATTTTGTCTGAGATAATCATGCTTTTAAAATAACTATAGGTACCAACTATAACTTTAAATCAGAAATGTTATATATTATTAACTTTGTGCAGTGCTATTTTCTCATACACATTTTGACTTAAAATGGTTTTCTATCATCTTTGTTTCTAGTACTTTTTCTTACAAATTTCAGTTATTTATTAAGCATTTTTCAAGACCCAAGAAATATAAACTACTTAAAATGTTTTGATCTTTATAAATTCAATGTTAAACAGTATAACTATATTTAGTAATATAAGCACTAATAGACAAGTTTACTAGTCTTGTCCTTTTAGTAAACCAAAATCTGCAAATTCAGGGTCAAAAAAAAGGAATAGATCATAGATTCCATATTTGATGCTTTTGTCCTGATAGATAAATTCTATTATCATTTGTATGCAATTTAATAAATAACAACAGATATTGGTATTTCTAGGAAGTGTGGGTAGGCAAAAATTTAGGGTTCATGATGGAAAATTATCCATAGAGATGTAATTTGATTTGAAGAATTCATAAATTGAAAATTTCAGATAAATAGTTGAACAAGGAATTTTATATAAATTAGCTTTTAGTTTTAGAACACATTATATGAACTGCAAAAAGAAGTAGAGAGACATGAGTTGAAGATTCACCTATGAGCATTATTGTGACCAAAGTGGTTTTAAAATTATTTATGTCTCTCAAACCCAGAAGAAATTCAGATCAAGCTAAACAGTCTGGAACTTGAGTGATAGCTCAAGGGTTAAGCATATCTCTTTCATCCAAGTGATCAAGTTTTCACCCCTGGTACCACATGGTCCCTATATCAATGCCAAGTCACACTGGAGGTCCTCGAGTGTTGTAGGGATGATTTGTCCTTAAAAACGGTTCAAAAAATCTCCTCTAAATACAAATAATACACTTAGAGCTTGCACAAAATAATGATACAAGGTGAAAGTCTCAATTTCCCCAATTCATGATCTCAATATTTCAATGCTGAGTTTATGTTCTGCCTATTTGAGGTCTTATATTTCCTCTTTGGCACCATGCAAAAAAAACTAGATTGAAATACAAAACACTAATCTCGAAAGAGAAGAAAAGAAAGTAAAAGAACAGAAAAGAAAAGAAAAAAGAAAAAAGAAAAGAAAAGAAAATGAAAAAGGGGGCCAAAGTAATAGTGCAGCTAATAGAGTGTTTTTCTCACATGTGATCAAGCAAGGTTCAGTCCCTGGTACTCTATAGGATCCCCAGAGCACTGACAGGAGTACTCTATTATGCAGAACAACTAGTTTTTAGGGGGGTTATTGTGATAAAAAGAACATTAATTTGCTGTAAATGGGAATGTCATCTTGTCAGATTCTATGGAAAGTAATGTAGTCTACTTATAATTAGTAAAATAGAATTCACATATGACCCAGAAATTCAGGTTCTTAACATCTATAACCAAAACATAAAAACATCCATTTGAAAGATCTAGACACATGTGTTTATTATACCCTTAGTACAATATCCAGGATATGAAAACCATGCAGATGTTCAAAGACAAATTAATGGATTAAGATGTTGCACATATACAAAATGGAATACTATGCAGTTCTAAGAAAGGATGAAACCATGCAGCTCCCTACAAACTGGGTGGACCTAAAAGGATTATGTGGAGCAAAATGAACTAGAAGTTATACAAATACCAGATGATTTTATTCACTTCTGGTATAGATATAGAGAAAGTAAGAAAATAGTATAAAACAGTAACGGAATTTCTTATTTTGGATTCTAAGATTCCTTTACCAAGTAGTGGGGGGTAGTTTTGGGTGGCGTGCAAAGAATGAAGAAAATACTTAAGTTAACATAGAAATATCAGTAGAGGATCTTGGATTCTTTGGTGATGGCGGTGCAATAACTTTGTACATAAACTTTAACATTGTTGAACCTCGTTACCTAAGATCTCATAAAAATTTAATTTAAAAATATCTTAAAAGGGAGAGACATAATTCATGGAAATAAAAATAAAGCAACCAACATGTCTATAATGAATTATAGACATGATATCTCTTTAAAATAAAAAAGCTCATAAAATATAGCTAAAATAATAAACATATTTAAATAACAAAAATATAAATTAGAATAAAAATCTAAATGAAAATGAGCATAATAATAAACTAATCACTAATCTACAAAAATAGTATAAATACAAAATTAAATATTAATATAATAAATACTGAGTAAATCACAATAGATAAAATTTTCAATAAATGCATGCAGTTAAGAGGTGTTTTCTAGAAATAAACATAGTAACTTGTTAATAAAAAGTGTAAGAGATAAGGGATCATAATGATTATTAAAATTGTATTTATTAGAATATATTAACCTAATATAAACTAATAATGCTGTTTCATAAGCTAGAAATACAGTTAGTAACAAAAATACAAGGGTAAAGTACTATCTCATAAATGTGAATGATGAATTCCAGCACAGAACTATTTTCATATCTGTGTTTAGAGTTTCCATTCAGAATAATAAGGGTGAGATAAAATAGGTTATTATTATTGGCAAAATATGGTGGAAATTAGCAAAATGAAAAATCACAATTTAGGATATGATTTATAACAGTTAAATTTTAATCATGAATCATTGATATCAAATAATATGTTAAGAAGCCTTTTTAAAAGTGATTGGGCAAAACTTTTGTTTGTTTTGAAAACAAATCATTAGCAATTCAAAAACTAAAAACCCTACACTACAAATTTTAAAAAATGGTTGACCTATAACTTTTTCACTCTGAACACATTTAGAATTCTGTGCTAAAGTTATATGAATTCATAAAAATACAATTTAGTTGGGTCTAGATTTTACTCAAAGATCTAAGAATACCTAAAATAGGGAATTGATCAAATGACTCATCTAAAATTCTATTTGACTAGCTTGAAATGTGTAAAAAGAAGTCATATGGAAATAAAGCTTTAAATGCACAGCCAATGTTTTGAAAAATCTAAAATAATCTCAACACAGTGATGTCTACATTGCTACCTAAATAATGAGGTCTAATTCTCTCTCCTATTCTAATTCATTAAAATATCAAAGTTCCTCAGCATTTTATCATCCAATTTTGTTTGGTTTTGTTTTCTGTTCCTCTCAGCTCTCTAGTTTCTTGGTTTTATGGTTGGTAACCAAAGCAGAAACAGATTGAAAATTCATGTGTCTAACCCTAATTTTACCATTGCTGCTTCTACATCTTAAAAATGTTAGTATAACCCTAGATCCCATACTCACTTGTCATTGGCTTCTTCATATCTGGCTCTCCATTTTGTTCATGTTTTAATAATTTTATTTAGCATTG